>VUQK01015278.1:20062-41091 GCA_015106715.1 Bujurquina vittata
AGGGGGGGGGTTGTTGCACCCGTCAAGCGTGCTCTTTCTTTTTTTTTTTTTTTTTTTTTAATGGCCTCGTAGGCCCGGGGGGTAGAGGGGGGGGGGGGGGAGGGGGGGGGGGGGGGGGGGGGGGTGTTACAGTTATCCGGTTAATAAGTTAGCCTTAATAAATGTTATTCCACAGGTGTATTACACATGTTTAATATGGAAATAGGTTATTGCAAGATGTAAATTTGTCGTTCTTGTGGAATTTTACTACAGTAAAAGCACTAAAGAAATTACTGAAAAATGGCCAAATGTTTTTGTTTTCTTTGCCTTTAACTACAAACAGCAAAAACGAAAACATAAAAGTTAATTTCCAGTAACAAAAAAAGAAAGAGAGAGAGAGAAAAAAGTGTACAGTCCTAAAACTGTAATTCAGTCCATCAGTAACACCAGCACTGGACTTGCATTAATGACACCATTGTGGAGTGTGTAAAGTAACAGTTACTTAATGCTTAATGCAAGTAAAATCACAACGTTCACTATCATCAGAGATAATCAAATGCCCCTTAAGAAAAACATTGACGCATGGAGCTTACTACGCCTCCGGAGGGCCTGTCAGGCCAACTGTCCCAGGTGAAGGCGAGCAGGGTCTGGTGGCTCAGGTGAGGTCCAGACACCTGTCCTCATCTCCGCCCACTCCTGGATGGATTGCTTCTCCATGGCAACCTGAAGCTGTAAATAATAACAATAATAATGGAAAACAGAATTAAGAAATAACCTGTAACCCTCTTGTATGTAAGTTTTATTTATTTGTTTAATTAAGTACAGTTTGAGTAGCGCAATATAATACCATATTTTCATAGCAGCCATTATGATATGGTACTGTGGGTAAACAGGTGTTACCAGTCACATAAATTAACCCTGTACACCTAAACAGAACAGAACTCTCATTAATCTCATTAGTAACACCGATGTTAACTTATAACTACATGTCCAAATGCTGCTGCTTAAAAGCCTAGTCATGTCATCTCATGTCATGTCATGTCATGTGATGTCATATGAGCTGATACTTCTTGAATTTTCACGCTCTTAATTTTTTGATACATCTGAATAAGGCTAACTAAAAGATTCCTATTTCTAGGCTAACCCCAAATACACCACAAATGCCTGCTTTTTGCTATATATTTTCTTTATCTATATTTTCATTTGTGTACACATCCCCTGAATGCAGCGGCGGGAGCAGCAGCAGTCACTGTAAAGTATTAAGATATTTAAACTTACAAAATATTCTTATTTTGTTGGTATTGTGCAAATTTGTCCACCCTTGCGACAAGTACAGTTAAAGCCAACAAAAAGCACAGTAACATTTCCAACACTTTAACCTTAAAACTCTATTCAGCACACAGCATTTAAAAGCATGTAAATGTCTCTAAGCGGATAATCGCTGTGAAATTACGCAGAGGGCTTTCAGAGGACAGTAATGAAGACAGGCAGCACGGTTGTTTAGCAAATGGCATATGCGTTTGATTGGCAGACTTTACAGGCAAGCCAAACACACTTCATTATGGAAATGTATGCACATTATTTTGGCCTATATCATCAACAGTCAACACACATACACACATTGCACCTGTAGATACAGGTTCTAGTGGTAACAGGCTGGCGTTGTTAGGGCTGCTGCAGTGCCCCCAGAGACAATGAGGGGAGAGGGAAGAAGACAAAGAGAGAATACTGACGAAGATGAACTTGACCTTTATGATGTCTTGGTGAGGAGGGGTTGGGGGCATGTCGGTACTTATGAATCTATAATGAATGTGAACTATGTATGTGTGTGAGTATTGGAGAGGTCTGTGCTCTAAGCTGAAGAAAGGTCATCACACAAGGGGAGCACTAAAACACCTGGCTCTATCTATCTATCTATCTATCTATCTATCTATCTATCTATCTATCTATCTATCATCTATCTATCTATCTACATTGTAACAGAGAGTGCTGTTTGTGAGTAAATGCTTATAATATACATTTTTTCCTCTTTAGTCAGACTTGAGTCTTTCTCTGTTGCCTACCTCATAACTCATCTGAGCAAAATAATGTTGCTTGAAATAATACCACATTTAGCACACCACAAACATGAAGAAACAAAAAAAGTATGTTTAATGTTGTAATCTGTCTAGGGTGTACCCCACCTCTTGCCCTATGGTAAATGAACTAGTTATTATATAGTGCTTTTCTACTCTACTTGAGCATGCAAAGCATTTTAGAAAACATTTTTTGCATTCATCCATTCATACAAGCACTTTTTTGCTACATCTAAGTGCTTCCTATCTTTCTAACATTCACACACATTCACACCCTGATGTTTAGTAGATGACCTGCTCTATCTTCTGAGCCTATGATAGCTGGGACAGGATGGATGGATGGATGGATTTACTAGTTATATGATCATTATCTCAGTTATGTTTCACTTAGACATGAATTTTTGTGGAATTGTGATGTGGTTTTCACAGTTTGTGTAACTGAGTTTTAAAATTTAGTTTGCAAAGGGCCGCTGTGACCAAGACGTCTGCAGCAGGTATTTGAATACCGCAGGATCCTGTATGTATTCCTTTAGGGTTCTTACCTCACAATATAAAGCGCCTTGAGGCGACTGTTTGATGTAATTTGGTGCTATATAAATAAAATTGAACTGAACTGTAACTATGAGGTGCTGTGTGTGACATAGTTCAAGAAGGTCAAGAAACTGAATTCAGGAGAACTAGGAAAGGCCATGCAGATTGAGAGATTAAGAAATAGGGCATTTACAGATCCAGATCCAAGGTACTGTAATAGATATTAAAGTTATAAATTGTTTATAAAAGTATATAAAATAAAAATACAATGGTAACTCATCTTTAGAAGTCAGCAAGTTAAAGCCTTAAAGAATGATTGCTGTCCTTTCCAGTTAATGTTGAATTTCTAAAACTTCAGTGGTAGGAAGTCAGAAAATGAATATTCCTTCATGCCTGTATGCTGCATTACTGCACATTTTGCCACCCGTGGCTTTATATTTATGCAATATGACAATAATGCATATTCACTCACAGATAATGTATATTTGTCAACCATTATACAGCAAATTGTACCTCACAGTGTGTTTATCCCTTTAATATATTTGGTTTTATTGGCTTTAATTAGTTTTATTCACAGCATCCATCACACCTGTCGCAGTGGAACTGGTACTGATGAATCACGTCATTGATACATGCAGGATCAATGAGGCTGCCTCCTTGATCAGCTGATCACCCTTACTAGTTTCCACAATATGAATAAAAACACAGGGTTCTCAGAAGATCTTTTCAAGCGTTGGGAATGTGATGAAAACAATTTCCCCGTGAAGATAAGAGTAGATCATTAATTCGTAAATTGAGGCAACCCTCTTAGACTACTGAGACGGAGCTTTTTGTCAGTGAGCCGGTCCAGCTCAGGGGTCCCTTTGTTCCAGCTGCCACAGCAGATTTGGGCGTCTGTACGGAGGCCTGTCAGAAACAGGCTTATCTCTTGGGGGCCTCCCAGCACAAAGACCCATTTAGATGTTCACAGAAAGTGAAATCTTCATTATATACTCCTTGAAAGAGAAACAGACCCCTGCTCTTTAGGAAAATTAATTGGAGACAAGTCGGTTGAAATAAAAGCTCCAAAACAAAGTATGAGGTTGATCTTGTACAGTGGACCCTTTTATTTTGTTTGATATATGGTAGGATGACATCAACATTTCAGGTTACTTTGCACTGAGACACAAACATTGTCACAGAGCTGTCAAGGACGGCCAGCACTCAAGCTTATGTTAATCACTCTCTGTTGTCTTAATTATACACTTCCCTGTTTTCATTTTTTTTCTTTAATTACGCAAAGTTACACAAGACCAAACAATATGTGAAGTACAGAAAGGACAGTATCAAGAGAAAGTGTTTCCATTCTTCCATCTATTTCTATCTCTCTATCATTCATCCACCTATTCGTCAATCCACCTATCCATCCATCTGCTGGCCTTTCCCAGCCATGCCTGTAGTAAGAGTGTCAGTATATCTGCCATGGCGTCCCGCTGATGTGTATTGTGATGGGGTTGAATACTCCAGCAACCAATATGGCCCGCACCAATACTGGATTAGCCACAGTGGATTAGCTGGCTGCCCTCCTGCTGCTTATTCAAATATTGTTTCACGTATTGTCATCATTGGGGCTGAGCTCTGGCCCAGTAGCCTGCAAGCTACAGAATATTTTCAAAGAAAACCAGAAAAAAATGTCTTTGCCTCCATTTCCCCACAAAAGCGTCTGATTTCAGTGAATGTGGGATCTGGACCACTGAGGGTCGAGGGAAATTGTTGATGGGTTCGGAGAGCATCCGCAGCTCTAGAACAGGCAGGGAAAAAGAAGGATGCAAAGATGATGGAAAGCAAAACCCAACTAAGGCCAAAAACAGGCATGAAAGCGTGCCTTGATCTTTGATACATGGTGTTCTTCTTTTTTCTCCTCTCTCCCTTTCTTTCACCCTCACACATACACTTGGGAGTCAAGGCAATTGATGTGCTGCCTTTGATGGCAAAGAGAGGCCTATATTAACGGCCAAAAGACCATGATGAAAGGGCTGAGGAAAAAGAAGCAAAATGGGTAGAAAATGTGTTATTAGAAAGAATGGCAACTCATGATGAATACTTGGGATGAAGTGATGGTAACCAGACATCGGGGCGTTGAGGGTTTGATGATTTAACGGCAGCGGAGGAAAGGCTAAGGTAGACGGAAGGCTTACCGTGTTAGCCCCGCGGTAGTGATGGCTGAGGTTGGCTTGGTGGTTCCAGTATGTCATGCTGGTGGTCATCCTGTTAGAAAAGGGGAAGTGAATACACCTGCTACATTGCCTGAGTTCATCGTGGTGATTCGGAGGTCTGGACGCCAGTGGACGTCCCATTGCAGAAGCAGTCGCCATCTTTGTCCCGTTGTTGTCTTGGATATGCTCTCCTGCGTCTTCATCCCTCCCTCTCTCCTTTGATCATGCCTCCCTCCCTTGCTGTCTGCCGTATGACATCATCACGCAGCGGTATCGACAAGCATCAAAGAACCTCTGGGAAGGACTGTGTATCTGTCGGTCCGTGCATTTGAAAGGGTGTAAATATGGAGCATAAAGAGTGCTGTAACCCCCCTGCTCCTAACATCCACTCCTCTCCTCTCACTGCAGATTGGTGGTTTATTAGGCCAATACAAAACTATAAGCACACAAGCACACACCCACACCACCCATTTCCCCGACGGGTGTATCCCAAGGCCCCCTGCTGTGCTTGCAGCGTTTGATGATGCATCTAACAGCTTAATTCAATCCCAAAGCTCGCTCCTTTTCTTAGACATTTATTTCATCCTTCTTACACATCTCTCCAAGCTGTTGCAGCAAACACGAATGTGTTCTTGGTCAACTTTGCAACTAAATGACAACACTACTCTTTGCGTTGCCACCCCTCCTTCTTCCCACTCTGACACTCATCCCCTGCTCTCTCACTCTCTTACCTCTTACAGCTGGTCGGTACCATTTCCAATCCTGTTAAAGTTCTATGTCCTCTCAAGGAGACCTTCTGTCTGTCTGTCATTGGCCTTAAAATCACATATACATGTTTCACTGTCGCACTCTCAATCCTCTGTGGCAGCTGTGATCCAACCCAATACGATCATCCTCTAAAAAACACACATAATTAGCAACTGAATGGATTAAATTTGTCCAACATCAATGTACCAGCAAACAGAATGAAGCTAATTAACGTTTTACTAATGTCAATATATATTAAAAATACAGTATAATGGATTAAGATTACAATTAAACTGCTCTGCAAAGGTAGGCAACAGTAACTTTAAAGACAGTGATAATGAAGTTGAGAAGAAAATTCCCAGTTTACAGTTTTAAAGTGGAAAACATTAAATGAGAGTGACAGAAAGGTTGTATTACTATTATTTATGGTTTCTAAGGCTGATTATTTTAGCCCAATGTAACCAAGCTGAATCACATAAACCACTTCAGTCAAATGCTACCTACTGCTGCACAGGTTTAGCTGGCTTTGCAGTGGTTTTCAGTCATACGTACATTTGCTTTTGAATGTAAAGTGAGCACTTCTTTAGAATCGTATTTTTTAAATGCTGAAAATTGTGTCAGAAAGTCCAGGCCCAGCACAGTTTTGAGCAAATACAGTAAAGCTATGTACTGTAGCGACAATATTTTAGCTTAAAACGAAACATTTTGCTCCAGCCAAATATCTTTGTTAATAATCAAATATTATCAGTCAAATAAAAATGTGTTCCATATCAAAAATGTTATTAAAACTCTGAACTGAACTGAACTGCTGTATAAAGTTGGGACTAATAATTCCACTATTCCACTATTTCCTAAATAAATGAACCTGAAACAAGCCAATGCACCCGAAGTAACATACTGTATAATGAAACTGAAACAACATACTGCATCGAGATTGTCTTTCTGATGCAATTTTCCTGATGGAATAACTGAAGATTGAATATCAAAGCAATCAACAGTCCCAAGGTCCCATTCAGTTACTGAGCTCTTTTCTGTAATAGACAAAGATCCGAATCACACAAGTCTCATTAGTGTAAGAGAACCTGGATCCGCTTTCTCTTAAGCACTGATTATTGGGAGGAAAAAGAATAAAAAGTAATTTGAGCTTTTTGGAGTCACAGAGCTACCTCCTCCTCGCCTGTCTGCTGTTCTTCTACTTTCCCCCCAGTTTCTATTCACATCTTTACTCTGCCCTGCTGCCTCTCTGCCCCCACTCTCTGCCCCCCTGTCTAACTAATTGTCAAGGTTCTTGTTAGCATTATGCTTAAATGCACCTCTCTGCAGCAAAAGCCATCCAGTGATATGGAAAGTATCCTTTGCAAGGATTATAGTAATGATTGGAACTACTGAATAAATGTGTTTGGAAAGGAATAACTGCTACTAAATCTGTTGTTCAGTCGGGCTTTCTCCTTTTTCCATCTTGTATTTCCTTCTTTAACAAACTGTTTCTCAGCTTTCCAACTATAAGACCAGGCATTCTCTTTCTCATCCATGTACCAATCACATAAACAGCCATTTCCATTCAAACACCAACTTCATTCCAGGTATTAAGAAAATTAATTCCACCACATTATTGGACTCCTTAAAAATGCCCACTTATTTCCTCCACAAATTACTTCCCGTAATCCCAATCAGCTAAATCCATTTGCTGATTGCTCCCCTTCTGCAGGGGACAAACAGCAATGTCTGGAATCAATATGAGCACTCTTAGCCTACCTGTAAGATTGTTGGGGTAACAGCTAATGGCAGCAAGCTGACAGGCTGTAGAGGGTTGATAAGCATTTCTCATTATTGAACCCCATTCACATAACTGCCTGCCACACTCGTATAATACACATTCACACACACACACACACATGCAATCTGTCGGAGAAATAGATGTCCTCCAAAACATATTGCCATCATTGTAACAATAGATATAAATAAATAAATAAACCATCGGCGTGTGCATCTATTAACTGTGCGTGACAAAAGAGAAGGCATCTGGAAATGCTACAAACTGACACATACCTAGAGGGGATGGGCAAAATAACAAAAAAGCCTGTAGTATACAATAGGTCCGCCAAAATATACCAGTTTGGTGAGGCTTGTAATTGCTTATTGTCACAGTCACACAAGTGGATCCAACGCTGTGGTCATTTTTTTAAGCTCTTATTTGTTGTGATGTAAATACCATATTCAGTGTCACAATGTTTAAGTGTTCTCAGTGCATTCGCTCCACTTTTAACAGATGTACTAGAAAATTATGCAACCTACTGCAAAGGACACCAACACAAAAATTCAATATCTTCTGTGAGCAAACTCAATGTCAAATACACCAAATATTAGTGGAATATTTGACAGCATGGTGCAATATTTGCTTATACTGGTGTTATTACTGTTATGGTTATGTGAATGTTAATTTAACAGTTCTGGTAGTAAAGCGCTTCCCAACAAAGAGGATGAGACCACACAAAATAAAACTGTAAAATAGTAAAATGGCTAATTAGCACAAATGTAGCTTTACTCTGTTTTGGCTTATTTGTTTTTAAATACTGGACAGTTTCATCTATAATTGCTGCTGTAGTTAGTTTTGAGGAGAAAATTGGCCTTTGCTCAGCAGTCACAATGGGCTTGCTTTCTAGAAGTTTTTAAAAAACTGAGCTTTTATGGTTTTAAAAGTATAAATGTGACAGAAGAAATGATTTATGGCTAAACTGTGCCTTTCGTATGCACTATTTTCATCTGTGTAATGCAATACATTTTATACTTGGGATGTGGGATTGACAGAAAACAAATGAGAGTGCTCTTGTTCAGAAGTTGTTCAGCGCGCAAGCCCTGTGCAACTACACTACACTGCCAAAAGAATTCATTCATCTGCCTTCACATGTATATGAACTTGAATGACATCCTAATCTCAATCTATGACGCCCCACCCTTTGCAGCTATAACAGCTTCAACTCTTCTGGGAAGCCTTTCCACAAGGTTTAGGAGTGTTTATGGGAATCTTTGACCATTCTTCCAGAAGCACATTTGTGAGGTCACACACTGATGTTGGATGAGAAGGCCTGGCTCACGGTCTCTGCTCTAATTCATCCCAAAGGTGTTCTATCGGGTTGAGATCAGGACTCTGTGCAGGCCAGTCAAGTTCTTCCTCACCAAACTTACTAATCCATGTCTTCATGGACCTTGCTTTGTGCACTGGTGTGCAGTTGTGTTGCAACAGGAAGGGGCCATCCCCAAACTCTTCCCACAAAGTTGGGAGCATGAAATTGTCCAAAATGTCTTGGTATGCTGAAGCATTAGGAGTTCCTTTCACTTGAACTAAGCGGCCGAGCCCAACTTTTGAAAAACAGCCCCACACCATCATCGCCCCTCCACCAAACTTTACACTTGGCACGTTGCAGTCAGACAAGTACCGTTCTCCTGGCAACCAACAAACCCAAACTCATCCATCAGATTGCCAGAGAGAGAAGCGTGATTTGTGATTCCAGAGAACACATCTCCCCTGCTCTAGAGTCCAGTTGTGGCATGTTTTACTGCATCCGATGCTGAAGGCCACATGAAATTTGGAGGTCTGTAGCGATTAATTCTGCAGAAAGTTGGCGACCTCTGCGCACTATGCACCTCAGCTTCCACTGATCCCCACTGTCATTTTATACGGTCTACCACTTTGTGGCTGAGTTGCTGTCGTTCCCAAATGGATGAATTTTAAGTTGCTAAAGTAAAGGATGACAGTGTAGTGGTGATGCAGGTTTATGAAGAATTTCATAATGCTGATGCTTGATGTTTGTCACACCATAATGATTGCAGTTTCTGCATTTCATGCTTTCACCTGTCCTCTCTTCAAGCCATTATTATGCAACGTGTACCATTTTTAGCAGTCGTGTTTTTAGGCAGTAAAAGCCTTTTATTTTTTGTGTGTATTTGTGATTTTATTTGAGCTCTTCACACTTTGTAAGCTTCCTAGATCATTTTACATAATTCACACAATACAACTCAGTCTCAGTCAGCCTTCTTGTATGTGCACTAGAGGCTTCAAGTTTTCAAGGTGAGCAGAAGTACTTTTATGGTAAATTTCCTTATATAGAGAGGGTCCTTAATAACCAGGAACTAAATGTCTTCTTTCACATTTTCAATTCTGATTGTGGCTTGCAGGCTGAATGTTACATTTTGGAATGGAATTTGCAGAGCTTTAATGGTTATTTCATCCACCTATAAGGAGACCTTGAGTCCTTAGTGTGCTCTTAAGCTCAACAATTTCAGGCTCAGAATGTTCATTCTGCACAGTGAGAAAGCTGCAGTCGTGAGGGGATTGAGGCCATTGTTCAGTTAAAGTGAGACAAATGAGACCCCGGAGAGCACTACTTAGCCACTCATAAAGGTCAGATATGAAGCCACACCAATGGATGCTAATCCTGACCCTGGGGACTGTGTGCACATGCGCCTGTGGATGTAATTGTTTCACAGGCCAGTGACATTTAAACCTGAATGAGTGTACAATCCTGGGTGGCAGAACAGTGTGTACGTGATTGTAAAATCCTTTGGCTGGAAACCAATGGGCTGTAGTGCCCACGGAGGTTTAATTAGACATTGCCTTGGGGGCAATTAAAACATTAGAGGCTATGTTTTTATGTAGACAACACCATTTTGTTACTGCTGTAAATATTCTCTTGATTTGGATTATGTTGTCCCTGGCTAAACTTTTAAAACCCCCAAGGAACAATGTTCAAAACATTCATATAGTATAAATGTAGAAAGAAGAATTATCTGGAACCCACTAATATTGGAAAACATCTCAGAATCTATGATGATGATGCATTTTCTATGCCACATAAGAATTTCAGCTGATGACAGACATATCATAATGAGGCATCACTGTACATTTGCCATTAAAAAGGCTAGCTACATAGTCTAATTGGTATTGTCCTAATAACACACAGTCAAGGCTGAAAACAACCAACCCCTCCTTCCTGCATCAGCACTACAAGCTTGTCAGCAGGTCTCACTGACTGGGGCACCTGAGAGCTAGAAGCAATGCAATTTGGGGGCTTTTGCAGAATACGGTGAAGATAACGACTGCCGGGGTCACAGCAACAGCTCAGCACAAGCATAATGAGCGGAAAAAGAAATGACAAATCAGTTAAAGCATGTGTGCGTATGTGACAGAGATGGAAAACGTGAACCGCAGGTCCTTATTATGATTAATTACCATCACTATACTGTATCCAAGAGCCTAGTTATACTGCACAGTTTTTTTTGAGACAATTTTTCCTATTTCTCTTAACTTTGACATTAAGTTTGATGTGTTTACACACAAATCTATAAACAGCGACTGGCTCTCCTGGTAATATCTTTAAAAGACAAACCATAACATTGTTTATGACCTTTAGAGCATGGCAGAGAACATACCCAGGATAATTCTACAAAGATTTGAGCTTGTACTCTGGCATAAACCTGTAAACTGAGGGAAGAGTCACAGATGCGAGACCTTTTGCAAACAGTGGGGAAACAAACAAGGCAAAAAGAGAAAGCCACTCTTATTTTTGGTCATTGTTGGTAAGAGTAGAGACATGGCTCTGGACTACCATGAAATTTAATATGGCAATGGATCAAATCTGGGGTTTTTTTGTTAGTTTATTTTTAATCTAGCATCATCATTAAGTTAAAGTGATCCAAATTAATTTGTCCAACATTTTTATGCCACAATATCTGCAAACATTCACATTTGGCCTGAGCTGTTTTTGTGATTGTGCAATAAACAAAGGTTAGCATTCCAACAAGCAAAGCTGAGACGTATAATATATGAAACATTATATCTGTAAACATTTACTGTTAGCTTTATCATTTTAATTGCATTAGCATGTTATGATTAGATCAAAATGGTCACTCACTGTCTTGTGGCTTCACTTGGAGAGTGCATCCTCACCAAAGACTGTTCAACAAATTGAGAGGAAGCAAGGCAGATGAGCACCAATCGGTGTTTGCATTTTTTTCTTTGCTCAGTTCTCCTCCGTTGGCCAGGAAGTTTTTGCTTAATCATACAAATAGAAAAAAGTAACAACCACTTCTGCCTCAGTGTTCCTCTTGCCAGAGGGAACAAAAAAAAAATATCTGATGGAGCTATATTATTACTCAAAAACGGGGCTGGCTCCAGTCATTTTAGCACAGTGCTGCTAACTTTTCTGTAAGCAAACTCAATGTCAGTTGTCTTAAAATTTGTTAAAACTCACTAAAGGGTTTCTGAAGTGGCATCTAGGGGTCAGGGGTCATTGTGGATGTACTTACCAGTTGCCGGTTAAGGTGGAAGATTATGGCTTTCAGGGCTGTCTCCAAACATCGCCGAAATCACTGGGAAAAAAAATCACTAGATTTGCTGCTGGTATACAATAAACTCAAGCGAAAGACTCTTACAAGCAGCTGTCAGCAACAAACACAGCTCATTCTGATGAGTCGCATTATTCACACTGAGGTTTACTTAGAAAAACTATGTATATGGCCTGTGCCACCTTTGCTTTGTTTTGTGGCTGCAAAATAAGCCCAAATCATCACCCCTCCACTTCTGTGCATGACAGCTGTATAATGCTGTTTGTTTTCTCTAAATGTGGCACTGGTCAGACATCTCCATTTTGTTCTCATGTGTTCATGTGTGGACATTATAGAAGTCTAGTTTGCTCAGTTGCAATTTCGCAACCTAAGCTGTGCTGCCCTGTTGTCCTGTCAGAAACGTTAACATTAAACATACTGAGGCCTGTAGAGTCTGAGATGTACCATGCCTAACAACAATAAAGAATAAAAAAATAAACCACAAATATTTTAGAAATTTGTCACAAACTCTTTTAAAACTAAAAATTTACACCCAAATTTGAGCTGGCACACTGGACTTCTCAGAAATGAATCAAGCATGACATTCAACCACAAACTATTCTTTCTTAAAATAACTATAATTTGGTATCTTCAGCAAGAAATAATAATAAGGTGCTTCACAATTTTTTCTGCATTTTTGTAAAACTACATTTTAGAATCATGGATAATATTATGTTTTAGCTTTAAAACTAGCATTTTGATTAAAGAGCTTGCATATAGTGATAGATTAACGTTTACAAAAACACAAAAATTTATTTTAGTAAATATTCTGTTAATTTAGGGCAGCTGTGGCTTAACCTTTACACTGAGTGGTGTACTAATAAATGTTTTAACCGCTTTAGCTCATGTTTTTTTCCCTCTAAGCACTGTATGCTTTGACCTTGCGTTGAATTTGCTTGGATGTCCACTCATTTGAGGGTTGTGTCATTGTGTCTCCTCCAGACCAACAAACTGCTTTTATAGAGGTGTTCACACTTACTAATGTTCATTTAATTAGCAGCACCTGGCTGCTATTTGTAATCTTAATTCCTATGGAATCAATGAGGGTGTACTCAGCTTTTCCCAGGACTGTATTCCCACTGTATTACAGACTTGTCAGTGCTGACTTGGCTTGCTTGCTGTGCCACAGATGACTTATAGGTTATCAAAATGTCTAGATATGCTTCTTTGTGACATTAACTTAATTAGGATAAAGGTTGCTTTTCCCAGTTACAGGCTTGCTTTTGTTAAACCTACTGAGTCACTGACTTGCGTGACCCATGTTGAGGACACACCTTCATACAGGTAATTATATCTGTACTGTATTTCTTTGCCGGTTCATATTATATGTGCAGGGCACGTCAGTAACCTGGTTACTCACAGGCTACTAGATTTAGCTGCAAGAGCAATACCATACAATACCTTTGAGATCCGAGATGTTTGAGTAAAGTCAGTTTATGTGAGAGCCAAAACCCTAGTGCAGTCTTCCAATAGTCTCCTCTCAGAATCAGCAGTGCACTTGCTGCACTGGACATGAGTAGTCAGTATTCATTACTAAGATACGATAAACTTTATTAATCCCTTTGGGAGGGTTCCGTCAGGGAAATTACCTTATTGCATGAATATCAAGTACTCCCAGGTAGGACCACACCTTCAAGAACAGGCCTCCTTCTGTTCTCAACTACACAATAAGCACTATAGTAAGCACTATAATAGCTGCAATATTTCTTCCCCTTCTCTGGCATCCCTCCAGCTGATGCCCTAGGCAGCTGCCCAATTAGCCCATGCCAAAAACCATCACCACTGCAAAACAATAAATAAATAAACCTTTCTTGCTATCACAGGTTATATTCTTCTTGTTACTTTTCCGGTATCAGATAAATGTACATTTATTTTTAAATCTGTAATAAGATGTTACTTAATATATATGATGGCTTTTATATTTTAAACTGCGATTGAAGACTGTTCTATTCAAAACTGAGACAGCTGCAAGAACATTTCTTCTAAAAGAAACAAACAAACAAACATGTAGAAAACAGCAGCAGGTGATTTAATGTAGGTATGAATATGAATGATTTTGTTAAACTGGTAACTATTGAAAGGCCAATACACTTATCGCACGACATTCAGCACTCTGGAAAATGATGCTTTAGTTCCATCTTGTGGAGTACAAAAGAAGCACCAAAGAAGTCTCAACACGTACTTAGATGTTCTTCAGGTGTAAAGCAACATTCGTATGGTTTATATGAATGCCATAACCTTGTCGCTCCGCTTCCACATCTTTTCTTTTATTGTGCTGATGACCAGAACACAAAGCACCACACACTAAGTAAAGACGTGGGTAACCAGTCAAACACAGGGACAAATTTAGGAAACAACAGTTACACAACAGTAACAACTACTAGAAGTGACATCTGTTAACTCGAGCAAACCTTTTTTTTTGTGAGAATGCCAGAAATAAAAACACACTGTAATTAAAAGTCAGATTTACCTTTAAAAAAAACTGTCAGCAGTTACAAAAGTTTTGTAAAATGTTTTTTTTCTTTTTTAAATCACTGCTTTCTGAAATGCACAGCTCATTGAAGGTGCTAATGTATGCCAGATATGCCTATGAATCTAAAAAAAATAAAATTATCAGGAATCCTTTCTGATGCTTACAGAGCTCCTCGTTTTGACAAATCAGTCCATTTAAAAACAAAAGCACTAAACTGTAAAGCAACTTAAATGATATTTGTTTAGTTTTTTTTAAACGTGGGCTTTCACTCCCCATCACCTTGACCTTTATCACCCTCCCCCTTCTCCGGTGACACACTTTTGTCCTCATCTTCTTCACCCTTCTCTCCTTTATCCTCCTCTCCTGCATCGGGTTTCTCCTTCTGATCAGTCGTGTTTGTATCTACTTTTTCTGTGGTCACCTCAGGCTTGGATATGTCGTCTTTCACCACTTCCTGAACGTTGTACTTTCGGTACAGTGTATAGTCTTTTACCACACTGAGGCAACACACCGCCTTGATGACCTCCACAATGATCGTAAGTTCAGGGTTAGTCAAATCCACTTTGTTCTTAGGGTTCAGCTTCCCCACAAGGCCTGTAAGAGTCAAATTTGAGCAGTTAGTCTCGTTTAGCAGGGGTACCAGCAGCCACGAAAAACATAAATATAAACACAGGCCTGAGCCTACCTGCGATAGACTTGATGATTTCATCTCGCTTGTTGTGGCTGCTGTTGCGGGCCTTGAAGGCGATCTGGTAGGTAGCACAGTTTGGAGTTTTGAACCAAGGCTCCAGGAAAGTGGTCAGGTATTTCACCATGTCTTCCTGAAAAGCTTTGCATGTTCCTGTTACCTAAAGGAGGGGAAAAACAAGAGTTTGACCAGCATTGTGATAATATATCAATATCAAATAATGCCTGATGTTAAAAATGCTGTTTTATATCTTTTACATATTCAGTCATTTGTAAAGTATGTCAGTATCTCTCTATACTGCATCAGCTAAAACAATATAAGGTGCATCTAGATGAACAGCAGGTTTTTTTGTTTTAAGCTTCTTACTGGCAGCATTCGAAGGATCACGCGTGACTTTTTCTTCTTGGTAGTATGGAGATCTGACAGGATGTGATGCACCAGTTTGTCAGATTCTAAGGAGTGGGGCGGGACAAAAAAAATCAGAAAAAAAAAAATCAAAAACACAAGACAGAGTCACATCAACTACATGCAACATTTATTTCTTTATTTTTTTACCTATGTTCTGAGTTCTGATGAAGATCACGTTGTTTGCTCCACTATCGAGAGCCTGGAAGCGCCTCTCGTGTTTAGCTCTAGATGCCTGCAGCTGTGCCACTTCTTTCTTCAGGGCAACATCAACATCTTCTTCTTCAGCCTCCTCCTCTTCACTGCTGCTCCCCGTATTTTCCTGCAGCTGTGATCAAGAATGGCACATGAAGACCATTAAACGTAGAGAGAAAATACTGAAAATGAACCATAAAGCAACTTGTGTGCTACTCACTTTATGCATCTGAAACACAAAAGCATTTCCACTAATAAAAAACAAAGCATTTGCCACGTCCTCAGACCCCAGAAACCAGCCATCTGTGCTTCACATGTTAATTTTAATTGTTTCACCTTATATCATATCGTAGCATTTTACATACCCCATTAAGGAACCAAGCTAAATACTAGTTTAAATAAATAAAGGTATCAAACTGGGTATCTTCATCAAATTTACAAAAATGTGTAATTTAAGACACAAAATGATGTAAACAGATCCACAAATAAGCTTTAGTTGCTAAATGAAATGGCTCTTCTGAGGCCTTTGATCCAGTATGTAAATAATGTAAACTTACCTTCTCGGGACCACAGAGCTTGTCTGCGTATTCACCGAGGAGATTCAAGGCCTCCGCCGTGCACTTTCTCTCGTTCATGTTGCATGTGATGAGGATCCCCTGCATGCCCACCTCCAGCTCCCGGGAGCCCTTCCACCGCTTGTTGTGGTGACCGGCCACATAGCGCTTCTTGCTCCGTTTCCTGGATTCGTTTTGCACGGCTGACATGTTACCGGAGCGGTTTCAGATACTAAACCAAAACCGTGAGTCTGGAGGCTCACTTAGCTGTCGGCTACCTTTTTTGTTTTGGTTGCACCTCCACGCCTCTGTTAGCCCGAAGCTCACCACGAGCTTTCGGAGATTTTAAAGCTGCAGCGGTAACAATCTAAAAACCGAGTGAAGTTCTCGCCCCCTCCTCACGTGTGTTCAAACTAAAGCCGTTTCAAGAAAGGTCTCATTGCACATTTGGTAGTCGTCCTGTACGGCGTGTCAGGAGGGACAAAAGTCTCTGGCCGCCTCATACTCTAAGGGCACCATGTCAGATTTACAAGATATGACCATCTTTTTCAAATAAATTGCTTTAATTATAATTCTGTCACGATAAACATTTGTTCTTCACAATGTTTTGTGTTAAAAATATATATAGAAACCTCTATATATTTGAATATTTTACATAGTTTACTAGGGTTACTCGAGAAATAAGGTTTGGTGAATAATAAGTCATACTCTTCAAGTACAACTTTTATATTAAAACAATGTTGCAGTGTGTACAGAACAAACACTTAAATGTTAAGGAGTTTCCACTATGGAGTTACAAAAAGAGCATTTTCATTTATATCCCGGATCAATATTTACAAATAACTGAATTTAATGGGTAATATTCATGCGTTCATTTTACATAAGAGTTACTGATTTACTTGAGGCAACACTAGAACCATTGACTGTATAAAATGTGGGTGAAGCCAATGTGGAAGTACTTAAAACCCTGCACTCTATATGAAAGCCACAAGATGGTGATAGTCTATTAGAAAATGTCTCTCTAAATACTTTCCTGCTGAGTTTATGGGCTCAGTCACTCACTTTGGATCGTCCATCCATCCATTCACTGCATTTGTTTAACTGGCATCATTGTTCACGAGTTTCTGATGAAGGTGCTACATTACCACCCATGCCACAATTCACAATAAACTTTCTCATGTAGTTTGTCTCAGTTTTGACAAATGAAGGGAGGTGAGAAGTCTCTAAGAGTACAAAAGAACAATTACCCAATTTTTTTCCTATATCACTGTTAAACATCATGGTTACTGTCAGTGCCGGTATAGTGCAACACCTCCAGCTCAAACCCAAATGCAAAAATGAATCAAGTCAAGACCAATACCACTCTCTTTATTATTATTAAATATTTTAATTGATCTTTGAATCACATTTAAAAGTATATTTAATATATACACAAACAAAATAATTTGAGTGGCCAATGTTGGCATTGTATTAAGCATTTAGTTTTAAACCGTATGACGGCCGATATACTTAATTTAACTAGTTACTTTACAGTGACAGAATAAATCATGTTCATAACTTTATGGACAGAATTTCAAGGTGTAGATAAGGGGCAGATGGCTTCCACCTCAGTGGAATAAACCGCATCATCTGTCATCCTGTTGGCTTCATCAGGTGATGCCTCCAGCTTGCATTGTAGTGGTTCGCAGCTGAGTGCAAACTGGAAGTTATGAGAATTAGCACCTTTAAGTCTGAGGCCATGGTCCTCAGCCAGAAAACAGTGGAGTGCCCACTATGAGTCACAGCCCCAAATGGAGGAGTTTCCTGAGTGATGGGAGTAGAAAGCCTGACAGATTGGGGCTGCCGCTGCAGTAATGCAGACAATGTACCAGTCCACAGTGGTGAAGAGACAGCTGAAAATAAAAGCAAAGCTGTCTATTTACCAGTTGGTTTACATCCCTGCCCTCACCTATGGCTACGAGCTTTGGGTAGTGACCGAAAGAATGAGATTGCAGATACAAGTGGCAGACATTAGCTTCCTTTGAAAGGTGGATGGCCACTCCCTTAGAGATAGGGTGAGGAGTGGAGTAATTCAAGAGGGGCTCAGAGAAGAGCTGCTACGCCACATCGAAAGGAGCCAGTTGAGGTGGTTCAGGCATCTGAATGAGGTGAGGTGGTCTGGGTTGGGTGAGGTGTTCTGGGTATGTCCTGCTGGCAGGAGGACCCGGGCAGACCCATGACATTATTATCTTATCCGGAGGAACGTCTCGGTGTTCCCCAGAAAAAGATGGGAGGAAGTGGCTGGGAAGAGGGAGGTCTGGGCTTCTCTGTTTTGCCTGCTGCTCCCGTGACCCAGCCCCGGATAAGCAGAAGAAAATAGATGGATTTACACTGACTTGAGACAGATAAAGCAATTGGTTATAAATTTGATAGATGACAATTACTGAATCAATAATTTCAGTATTTAGAAGGTCAAATTAAGGCTTTCATTTGTATGTGCCACATATATACTTCACCCTGAAAATGTCATAATGCCAATAACACTAATGCACGATGGAGCAAATGGAAGACATTAATAGCTTTTTCTTAGCAATGACCTGTGGGGTGGATGATGGGAGACAGTGGAGTTAATCTGACAGAGTGACACAGAGGATCCGACAGCAGGAGCAGCAGCTGAACTGCTCTTAATCACGGCCGACTCCCATTTAAAAAACTCACACCCTTTCTCCATCCTGCCCCTGTTGCCTGAGCGGCGGACTGGGCAGCAATAAAACCCTCGACCGTGGTTTGGACCACCATTAGACACAACCAGTCGCTTTGCACGACGGCCGCACACGCACAGTGGGGAAGTGATCTTCTGTGCTCCTCTCATGGAAATGGTGAACCGGTCAGCACAGGAGGAAAGTGTGTTGGTTGACAAAGAGGAGAGGACACCTTTAGAGATGTGCAGAGAGCCACGGGAGGAAGGAAGTGAGGGAGCTGTAGCTTGTTTTGTTGTCTCAGTGTAGATAGTAAAGGAGGACCTTGGAGTCTGTTTGTGATTTGCGATTTGTGTGTTGACAGATTTTGGCCTGGCAAAGGATGTATTAGGGGTGAAGGTCTTTTCTGGGACTAAAGGCTTACGCCTAATTGAACAGCTCTTACTGGGACCATAAGAAATTTCTTGAAGTTGTAGCGAGGTTCTAAGTCCTGTTTTGCACTGATTTGATTTACCAAACTTAACAGTTTTAGGCACAGCAAAATAAGTATCTGACTCTGAGGACACCGACTGTATAATTTCTGTTGTATGATTGGAGACATAAACATGAGATTTTTTAACTTTAGTGGTCTCGGAAGAATCTGTGGTAATCTTTTGCACTTTAAAGCCCTTTCCTCTTGATTCTCTCATCTCATCATTGAATGTGAGGTGATCTCCTGCTGAATGTGAACGATGCTGCTGTTCCCACTCATAACAGTCACTATTAAAATCAGATATGTATTCTGTATCACATCTATTGCCTCCTTCATCACCCGCCAACACCACATCATCATATGAACCACACCTCTCCTCTGTTTCCACTACCAGTTCTGCACCCTCCTCATCCTCCGTGGATCCTAACATTGCTTCTGTTTTTGAGACCCAGTTAGGTGGAGGTACATTTGAAAAGCAGCTCACGGTAGTGGAACACAGAACAAGACTGTTATTGTTATTCTGTGGAGAAACACAGTTTGTCATAACCGAGGACGAAAAGCTAGGAGCAGCCTCTGCCGTGACTGATCTCCTGCCATGCCCCAATAGCTGAGCTTCTGTGCCGTTCAGAAGTGTCTTTGGTGAGATCAGGCTTTGACAGATTTGAGCAGATTCATGAATGGAGCTCGGTCTTTCCTTTGCGTTGGCGTTTCGAGCAATTTCCTCTGGGCGTTTTTGAGAAGCCTTGAGAGCAATTTTAAATGATGAGGGTTTACTAATGGTGAGTGCGTTGTCCTTTTTAATACAGTTGGGTTTTTCTTTCTTCTTGTCTGCAGGAGCAGAAGTGTTTTCAGACAGTGGTTTGACCATGACTGGGGTCTACAGGAAGAAGATCAGATATTAAATCAGTAAGTCAAAAGATGAAACTCGTATTTAAATTGTGCTATGAAATGAATTCTGGCAACAGTTCCTTTGAGTTACATGCTGTCTTCTCTCTTCACACAAAAAAATACATCAAACTTAAAACCAGATGTAATTTTTATTTAAAAAAAAATCTAAATCAGAACATTTAAAAATGTCTACAATCAAAATGGTTTTGCACAAAGCGATCTTCAGCCTTCATCTCACTATGTTTATAGAGCGTTTAAATTTGGAAGCTGAGCAGGGATGCTGGGATTTCCGGAGTTGGTGTTCATTAAGGGCGCCGCTGCACGGCCACTCACCCTCTCCAGGCTCCTAGTAATCTTCATTATACACCCATCCCTCATCATTCTTGCTGCCAGCTGAGCTGTGTTTCGGGCATCATCTAAACCTGAGGTAGAAAACAGAGGGGTTTAGATTGAGGATGCTGTGCAATATAGAATTATCCAGACTTCATTACATACCAGAATGTTCCCTGCCCGAAAACTGTATTCCAAGATCCTGAAGTGCACCGTTCAGGCCTTTGGGTTTCCTGTTGTAATAAAGCTGGAAATACAAAAAAAGAAAAAATAGAGACACAACAGCATGAGTAGAGATGCGATTAGGACGAATCAGATCAATTCAACAGTCTATGGCATGGCGGATATTCATTTATAAGAGGTGATTACCACATTAGGGCCATCTGTTCTCGCTGTTATTAACAGCAGTTTGTCCTCAGGTGTTGTTCCAAAAGA
>VUQK01015279.1:0-18564 GCA_015106715.1 Bujurquina vittata
GAAGCAGCAATTTAAATGGCTGCAAATGACACACCTGATGGAGAATTTTTTTCTTCTTTATTATGCATTTTTTGGCTGGTGCGACCTATACTCCGGAATGTCTTATAGTCCGAAAAATACGGTAGTATAATTTCTTGTGTATTTGGATTCATTTTATTTTTCTTCATTAGACCCTAAGTTGTTATTTTGAGCGTGGCTGTCTGTACTATGGTTCGTTTTAGTCTGGCAAAAAGCCACCAAATGGCAGTGAGCTCTCCAATCTGCACCACTGTTGAGTAATATGCAGCTCCCTATGTCAAAAAGTCACTTTAAATCTTTGAAATCACTTTAAGCTACATAAACCTTCCAAAATCAGGAGAATAGTGTCAGGACTGTGCATTTGTCATTCATGAACATCACATTACTACAAGCTATAAAATAAATGGACGAGACAAACAAAATTGACTGGGTTAGACAATCACAGCAAAGGTGCCCTTGGGCAAAGCATTTAAAACCATTTGTGTAATGAAGTCAATAAATGACTGAGTGCGTATATGCATGAATTTAAAAAAAATGTGGTCTGGAAACTAAAAGGCATCCCACTAATCCTGAGAAAAATGTGAAGAAAGTTTTATCTGTAACAAATGCTAGGTTAACAAAATAAAGTCAAAATAAAGTGTCTTACTGAGATGTTGGAGCTTTGTATACCGTCACAACAGCTTCAGTGGACCTTGGCATTTATTCTAAAAGTCTCAGGAAGTAGGCTGGAGGGATGGAACACCATTCTTCCAAAAGCCATTATCTCATTGTGTATTATTCTGATGGTCATGGAAAGCTCTATTTAATACTCAGTGTACACTCACTGACCACTTCATCAGGTGGTCCTGTTCAACTGCTCATTAATGCAAATTTCTAATCAATGCATTCGGACATGTAGACACAGTCAAGATGCCCTACTCAAGTTCAAACCGAGCATCAGAATGTGGAAGAAAGGTGATTTACATCACTTTGGACGCGGCATGTTTGTTGGTGCCAGACAGGCTGGTCTGAATATTTCAGAAACTGCTGATCTACCAGGATTTTCCCCACACAATCATCTCTAGGGTTTACAATTGCCAGTGAAAAGCAGTTTTCTGGGTGAAAATGTCTTGTTGATGTTAGAGGTCAGAAGAGAATGGCCAGACTGCTTTGAGCTAAAAGGAAGACAACAGTAACTCAAATAACCACTCATTATAACCAAGGTACAGTATGCAGAAGAGTGGTGTAAACAATGACTGAGGCTGTTGGTGCAATGGTGTGGGAGATATTTTCTTGACCAATGACCAATTGAGCATCGTTTAAACACCACAGGCAACCTGAGTATTATTGCTGAGCATGTCCATCTTTTTGTGACTATATACACCCATTTCCTGATGGCTATTCCAGCAGGATAGTGTGCCATGCCACAAAGCGCAAACTGGTTTCCTGAACATGCCAATGAGTTAACCGCACTCAACGGCCTCCACAGGCACTAGATCTCAATTCAGCAGAGCAACTTTGAGATGTGATGAATAAGAGATTTGCAGTATGACAAATTTGCAGGAACTGTGTAATTCTATCATGTCAATATGGACCAAAATCTCTGGAAAATGTCTCCAACACTTTGTTGAATCTACAGATGAGAACACAATTATTAGCCAGTCTATGTAATTTAAAGTTTTTGCCAACATTTTCTCAAGTACTTTTTTAACAGAGCAAGGGATTTTTAACACAGCATTTCTAAACATACTAGTTTTTCTTAGAAAGCATAAATCATTTCTGTTTGCACACAATAACATATTTCAGAAAAAAATTAAAATCATCAGGGTTAATATTATTAACTCATGAAAAACTGACCTTTTTATAGAGCCATAGCACAAACCACTGCTGTGCAATGATGTACTTTAACTTTGTAATGCTCAAAGCTTGTAAAATCAACTGCCACCTGTGAAGACTTCAGTGAATGACTTAGCCGAGTTCTTGAATTGTAGTCTCAGAGAAGACAATTACTAGAACCCTGCACAGAAATGGGCTGTGAGGGTGCAGATCAAGAAAAACTTCATACAGAAGAGAAGAAGAAGAAGAAGAAGAGACACCTTCAAGTCAGACTTAAGTATTCTAAGGACAAACTGGAGAAAGATTATGCATACTGGAAGCATGTCCTTTTGTCAAATGAAACAAAACTCCTAGAGCTCTTTGGCCAAAGAGGTGCTGCTTATGTTTGGAGAAAGAAGAGAGAGGCATCTCAAAGAACACCATCCCCACTGTGAAACATGGTGGTGGGAATATTATGCTGTAGGGATGCTTCAGTGCATCTGGAACTGGGAATCTCATGAAGTTGAAGTAATCATGAAAAAAGAGCAATGTGTAAAGATTTTGAAAGAAAACCTCAAGAAGTGAGCACCAAAACTGGGGCTGCTTCATTTGCTTTGTCTTCCAACATGACAACGACCCAAAACATACGTCGCTCCTGGTGAAGGCCTGCCTCCAGAAGACAAAAGTGAACATTATTGACTAGTCTGCACAAAAGCCCTGACTTGAATTCAATCGAAAATCTGTGGGGGGAACCCAAGAACAAGGTTCATGCCAAAAGACCATCAAATCTAGAGGAGCTTGAGAGATTTGCCAAAGAAGAGGGTTAGGATTGATCAGGAGACATGTTTGAGACTTGTTGAAAACAAATGACTGCAGGCTATCCAGCGAGGGGATACACAATTAGCTATTAGCAATGGGAGCCCATTAATTTTCACTCTGGTAGTTTTGGTGTAATAATTTTAATGTAAGCATCCAAAATAGAACTAGGATGTTTGGAAAAGCTGTGTTAAAAATTCCTTGCTGTTTAAAAACATGCGGGACATACTTAAAAAAAATAACATTTTCTTGGGGGGGGGGGGGGGTTTATTTCTATCCTTATCTGCACGCCACAAAGAATTAAAGCAATTCTTTGTGTGTCCTCTAATTTCAATGTTTCTACATTTTCTGTGTGTGTGTGTGTGTGTGTGTGTGCATGCACATGCACATGTGTATATTATGACTTTCCATACATGACTGTTTTAAACACATACAGTACAAGCAATAGATGCCACACTATTAAATAAACCTCCAGTGCCCAGTGCAAGATTGACAGCAAGTGGTCACTGGAGGTTTTTCTTTTTTTGGAGTTCATGCTAACTGACATTTTACAAGTGCTCTATGGGAGTGTCTCAGAGCCTTACAGTGCATATCAAGCTGAGAGTCTAATATGAGGTGAGTAATGTAAGTTGAGGTGAGACTGTGTGAAGCCTGAGGCTGTGAACACCAAAACACAGGGCAGCAGTAAGATCAATACTGGCTCTGCCACAGATGTATGAGAAAGGGGTGGTAGGCAGCAGAGAGATGCTTCCTGATAGACCTGAGTTAGTCAGTCATGTACACGTCTTTATCCTAATATATGTTCATCATTGCTGATATCCTCTTTCATACCTTCATGCTAATTTTTCTTACAACATTGAATACTTTTGGCAGGAAAAGTTGAATGCAATGTTACCAAAGTGATTAGGCTTAAAGCAAGCACGACTAATAACTTGTTCTGTGTACCACCACCTAATATGCCACTTTGTTATAAAGCCTGTCATCAATTTCCCTTTGACTGTGAAACCACCATTTAAAAAAAATAAATTTAAACATAACTGTAGATGTCTAACTGCAGCCAGCTGCAAAGTGCTTTCTAATACCAAATTGTTCAAAAAATTTGAACAATTTTCAAATTTTTGGGTGCACGACAGACACACTCAGAGTAGGCAAATAAGACACAGACATTCACAAATGATAAAAATGTCAGATGGAATTTGGAAAAACTTATAAATAATGGATGGTAGGCGGGGGTGGGGGGGCATCTTCAATGAGCCCAGAGTGCAGAGCATGCTTTCTCATCTCCACACTGAGGAGCCATCTTAATGACGGCGCCCGGAGACCTACGGGTCTCCATCAATCCCCCACCCCACCCAATTTCCCTCAACCCACCCATTGCACCCCTCTCATAAAGCCCATCTATGCTCCCAACCGCAAGACACTGTGCAAAGGGGAACATGAGCTCTTAAATTAAACATTGACAGCAGCGGCCGCTGCCTGTTTTAGGCAAATCAGCAGAAAATGAAACAAACAGGGCACCTCAGGAAGATCCAAGTGTGTGCAATTGAGACAATTTGGGGGTTTGGAGGAAATCTCTTAAGTCTTGTGGAGAGCAAAAAACGTAAATAATGTAACAACAGTGTGTTTGCTTAGTGGATTTCTGCTTATTTGTGCCTTGTGGATTAAAATAGACAGCTTCAATTTGGCATAGAGGAAGAAGGAGAAAAAAGACAAAAGTGGAAAATGGTAAGTGGACTGTACTTATGAACCCCTTCTCTACCTTAAAGGACAATGCACTTTACAATTTGACTCTCATTCCCATACACTCTCACACATCACAGTGCAGACATGCACATTATGCACATGCACTGAACTTGAGGTTCAGTGTCTTGCCCAAGGAGGAGCCAACCCTAGACAGGTATTTTGTTCAACATAATGGCAATGAGCTTCATAACATCCTGCATCATCAGGTCTGGGGTTGAACCATGACGGTGGATGAGGTAGGAACCACTATACCCCTCTCCTGACCTGCATCCAGACATAAACAGGAAATTGCTTTCAGGAAGGAAGTCATATTTTTTACAGCTGTGCCCTGAGATGAGTGCAATACTATGTGAGAGCTGCATTTCCAATATGTGCATAAGATTTGCACTAGATATCGGAAATGAGCCACAGAGTACTATACACAACCTGAAAAAGTGACTAGCAAGATGAAGATAGACTAGTGTTTGTGTTCTGGATGAAAACTCTAGTCATTGTCTTTTCCTGTTACCATTTTCCTGCCCTTTCCTGCATTAGCCACAGTAGAACTTTGGTCTCTTTGTTTTTGTTCTTGGATGAAGATCAAGGCCCTGGATCCAGACAGGGTACATCAATTTATATGGCACTTGCATCCTATGATTCCCATCACATCTGCAACTTACAGCAATAAATAAGACTGGTTGGATGGACACAGGGCATCAGATCCTGAATTGAAGCAAAAATACAGTTGCTATAAATGAGCTCTCTGCTCTCTTTTCTTTGTTAGTCATGTTGAGTTCATCACTGATATATATTACAGAGTACCCAGAATATCTTGCACATTTATGTGCACTCACATTCACAAAAAAGATCACTTTGTCTGAAGAAAGAGTTGTGTGCTGAGAGGTGGAAGCTGAGGGTGGTGGGGCATGCAGTTCAGAGTCCTAAAGGAAGTGATTTAATGTCCAAAAAGACATGCACTTGTTTTTGCTTTGTCTCTTTCCTGTTTTGTTCTGATAGGGACTTCCTTTCCCCAGTGGGGGTGGATACTGTGTCATCCGTACATCCATCCCATCGACTGCTCACGGAAACGTCCACGCTGCCATCCCAACCCAGGAAGGGAAAAAAAACCCTTTATAGTAGTAACAAAATGGTTGTGTGCCACTTGCTACTGAGTAGTAAAAAAAAGGGTGAGGAACCATGAGGAAGAAGACATTTATGTTTGTAACACTGTCTACACCAATGTTTGTGTGAACCTTTTAGTAATAGTCTACATTACACTACATTTTGGCTTGGGGAGTGAGAGTGCTTAACCCCAGCAATGGTAACATGAGGATGATCTCTTCCTGTCTGCCACACTATCTCTATGACCAACTCCCTTCCTTCCCGCTTAAACAGAGATACAGGCACAGCCACATGTGTGCAAGCACATGCAAGTGTTGCCACAATTATGATCCCCCTCCTAAAAAATACTCTACCTTTAACCATAACCGTTGCTCAGGCCTGAAACATATTCTAATCTTGATGTCCTAATGTTTAAATTGCCCGCAGGTTTATCTCAGTACATTAGGAAACAGTCTCACCATAACTTGAATATTATAAACTTTACAAAAGCAGTATTATTTTGTTGCAAGGACCTTGTCCATTAGTTTGTTTGTTTTTTCAATAACTCTTTTATAGTTCCCTTTAATTGTTTTATTAAAAGTTCTTTAAACAAAAATCTGGCAAGTTCCAAATGTCCTCATTAGGGGTACCAGCAGACACTGAATCTAACCATGTGGATAAACAACTCATGAATTAAAGTTCCAGTTTTCCCATTCAGAGGTATCTATAAATATTAACAAAATTAATCATTTTGTTTAAAATCAATCAATTACTTGATCAATTTTAGTAATTTAACTATTGGTCCATCTGCTCCTGCCTTACAATAAGTAAACAGTTTGGATTTATGGTCTCTATCCAGAGTGGATAAAGAGGATAAGCCACACAGTCTTGATCTTGAGAGGATCCAGTCCTGTGTCCTTGCATTAATAGCACTCTCTCAAACAATCAGGAGAACCTGTCACCCCAAATAAGAGTGACTCACAAATCAAAATATATAAAATACAACTCAAATGGGTAGGGATTTCTCTTTATAACATTTCTTATGGTCAAAATCTGAAGGTAAAAAAAGTCAGACAAAAAAACAACATAGTTCTGAGATGAAGTAATTAAATATAATATTGTTTCAATATAACAGTGTTTTTTTTTTGTTTGTTTTTTTTTAAAGCCTTCAGTTTGTTAATGTAGTAGCTGCTGAACAATTTTTTGGATGAGCATGCCCTATTGCCCTTTCCTATTGGTCTACTGCTAAAAACTCCAAAGAGGTTAGGGTTATTATATTACAGATGTATTGGTTGGATTTTATTTGTATTTTATAAGCCTCTTCCATTTTAGTGGTGAGAATTGATGTTACTGTGGTGATGTTTGCATGTCTATTTCTCTGTGGCATTTCTAACAGTGACTAAAGCCCTCATGTCAAATAGCTTGTCTGCTTTTTTCTTTGATGAGCGATTTAATGTTGAACAACACACACACACACACACACACACACACACACACACACACACACACGCACACACACACACACACACACACAGATGCTGTCCCACCCATCAACCTCTGGTTACTCATTCACCCTATCTACCAGCACACTTGTATGGTCTTAGTCACTCCTACACGCCCACAGCGGGACATGTGCACGCACATTCACCTACAGAGGAAATGGAGTTCTGTGTCTGCTAAGGATATGAGGTGTAGTGATGGCACATTAACGATAGGACCCATGACAGCAGTACGCATCAGCCTCACTGAACAAAGCATGCAGCCAGATTTAATTCAATAAGGATTGTTTAAGTGAAACAATGGGTCCTGGCCCCACTGAGGGTAAGGAAAGGGTGAGAAAGGTGAGTTTGACAGTTGTAGCTGACCAGTGTTTTTGTGTTTTGGGCTACGGATGATCCCGTGGGTTTGATGGGGTCGTGGATCAGACATATCGCTGTGGCACAGCGACATCCGCTTCTTTTTTTCAGGTAACTAACAAACAAGCTGACAATGACTGGGCTGAAAAAGGAAATACAGCCAGACATGCTCACTATGGAACTGTAAAGAATATTTAGAAGCAATATGAATGATTATGCAGGGATTAAATGGGGATATGTAAAACGCATGTAATGCGCATGTGACTGTGCCTGCATACAAAGGACTATAAATGAACAAAAATTTAATTATGGACATTAAAACGTAGGTCTGTGATTTATATAATTTGGCAGACTGTGTATAAACTACAGCATTATAAGGTCTAACTAGCGGTGACTATCTGCTCAGAATGCAGCAGTATGCAAATTCACCCTGTAAGTATTATTATTAGTAGTAGTATTATATTATTATTATTATTAGCTCATTAGTATTAGTATTAGCATTAGTATTGTGTGGAACAATATGGTCACAGTACTTTCACACATACCCATGGTCCATTCCTAATTAATTATTAAACAAATGAATAAGTTAAGATACACCAACATTGTTTTAAATGGATTTTTTGCTATAGTATTATTAGTTCTGAAAATGAAAAACAAACAAATGTATCCTAACTATGGTTTATACTGTTAACTATTTTTGACCCACCTATACCTACCTAGTTAGTAACCAGAGATGTGAAATGAGGTTTTATGTTAGAGCCGGTTTGTGGATCCCAAGGCAGTCACTAATGATTTGTAAATGACACAAATTATTACACATGCCATTATATATACTCTGCCTCCTTCAAATATACATAAAAATGGAAAAGAGGGCAAAACTGTGTGGTCTATGTATGTTTTCCCACTACAGCTTTTTCATTCCTCACAGTCCATTTGGTCTGTGCTAACAGAGTCTCTTCATGCAGAGCAGCAGGCCTTAATGAAAAACCTTTGGCTGGTGATCAGTGCTATTGATCAGCCTGAGCCCCAGCTTTAAGTAGGGCTAATTGATCAATCACTACAAGTTGATTCAGATTAATGGAACATGACTAGCACCCACCACCCCTGCCTCCAAGGCACACCTACCTTTCATGTATGTGTATTTCTGTGTGAGCTAATTATTCATATAACTATGCGTATTTTAAGCAGTGAGGACACATGCATTGAAAGAGTATTAGATTACCCTTCTAAAATACAACAAATATTATATATAATTAAAATGACAAAAGATTGACAAAATGTGTCACTCTGCCAAACAAATGATTCAGTGAACTTTACATTAAATCTCTCTCTTTACCTTCTTGATGCGACAAAGAAGAGGAGATAAAATAGGAAATTTCATTCAAGATTGCTCAAGCGTGTGTCCCGAGCTGAAAAGGATTCATTGAAAAGTTTGATCAAAAAATCTTCGGAATAGCGTTATTATCAGAAAAAGCTGCAAAACCTTTTAAACTAGATCTAAGACGTGGCAGTTAAATAGCCGTGAAATGGCAGTTCAGGACTTTAATAGGTGGGCACTGCAGGGGGACCACCTCAAAAATGTTTGTAACAACAAAACTAATCAGACACTCAAATCACCCTCACCCAGCTAATCATGGCCATGTTAAGGAAGCTAGCAAAGGTCTGAACCTCAGTAAGAGGGTCAAAGCAGTTACAAGGAAATATATGGAGGTGAGAGAAAAAGAACAAATTTCCTGTTATCTGGTGAATTTACTGTATAAACATGCTGGATAATGGTGTAAATAATTCAGATTTGATCTGTTATATAAATCTCTTGCACCTGTTTTCATTTGGTAAGGTAAAATATGTGAGATCGGTGGGTGTACAACAGAGCACTTCAATTTAACTTGTTTAAGGGAGATCCTGTAACTTACTGCAGTTTGGGGGAAATTGTAAAGTAAAATTTGCTATTATGAAAATAATATTTTGCATTTAAAAGAGTTGTTTTGTTTATATATGCTCTCAGTTATAGTTCTTAGAATGAAAACTGGCAAACAAATGATTATTAGGAGGTCACACTTAGAAAAACAAAAATAAAACAGCTGAAATCAGCCAAGAAACTTGCAATCAGATCAATTCTATTAAATGCTACTGTTGAGAATTTTGCATGATGACATTAAATTAAAAACAATTAAGGTATTCAATATCCACAGCAGAATCTCCACATTACTACACACTAATACATGTGTTTTTGTCTTGCTAGTGCTAAAGCTGACAGATATGATGCCAGCAGGCTCCTGCCAGGAAAAACTAAAACAAGCCAAACAGGAAACCCTAACAACATCCCCAACACACATCCACACACATATACACGCACACACACAATGTTACGCACACACATACACAGTTCTAAACCCTCCCAATGAATAACTGACGGGCTGGCTGGCCAGTGGTGGCTCCACGGAGGATTAGTGTTTGTATGTGTTTCGAGGGGTGGACAGGAGATTCCAGCTGGCCTGTCATGGGACTCCCAATCGCGTGTGAGTGGTACTCAGAGGGAACTGTGGCTAGCAGATCCAACACTGAAACACTCAACAGGCTGAAAAGGTCACTTGGGGTGATCCCAGTTGGGCATAACCAGGAATAGTTTTTCTGTTCTAAGTGCCAAGCCAAAAGAAACCATATATCTTTTTGGAATGTTGTACAGAGTCAATTAGGTAGAGAACAGGAGCGCAAGAATCAATTATTATGATAGAAATATAATCTAAAAACAGATGATTACTATTGGATTTTTTTTCAATGAAAAGATACATTTAGTTACATTGTCCATAATGTTTTCTTCACTGTAGTTGCTTTCGTTAGTAGTTATAGTTAATATAAAATGGAAATAAAAATTGAATATAATGATTTTCAGTGTGTAAGGTTTACTGTATCCACCCTGTATTTTTAGAGCCTAGCCCAACTACTCAATAAGACTGGGATTTTGATAAAAGTGAGCAGAACTAAACTGAACTAAACAGACCTTTGAAGGGAGAAGAAGAATACCAATACAAGAAGGACAAAAGGATGCCTCTTGTACTATAGGCAGTTAAGGTACTTTTTACAGTGAGCCGATAAGATTTACAGTGTTTCAGGGTTTTAAACACATTTCTAGACAGAGATCAGTACACAGTGAAAATGTCTCGTGACTATATTAATATGCCCGTCAAAAGTGCTTCAATTAATGAGACTCAGAAACTGAAATTTTTTTGGGCTCAAGAAGAGGGGGAACATTTGGCTAGGAATCAGCCACCCAGTGAGGGTATGTACATCAGAGAAGGCATCATTAATGCTAAACGATATGCATAGATTTCTGAGAAACATATGCTGCTCTACAGACATTTGAATCTTTTCAGAAAAGACATAGCCCAAGTTAGAATCTGCACATATTCAAACAGCATGGCTTCATAGCCTTGCCATATACTGAGAAAAAAAATATATATATGTTACGCCCCCCCTAAGGTGTCTAGGGGATTTGGGGAGGTAACAAAAAGTGATCGGGTAGACAAACTGAGACAAAAGGAGTAAAACACCCTCCTCTCCACTGAGCAGGAGTAAGCTGCAGCACACAATTCAAACACTGGCAATTCACAAACCAACTCCACTCTACTCCGGCAACCACTGGCACTCACTGGCAATTCACACACGGGCTTGAGCTCTCCTCACTCAGGCCTTAAATACCCCCGCCTGATTGCAGAGTTGAGTCAGCTGCGCCAAAAGGGGAGGCACCCAAGGCTGGAGAGAGCAAACCACACCCAGTGGGCGGGAAAACCACAGTAGGCCTGGCTAGGGCCGTAACAATATATAACAGAGAAGACATCAAAGTGTTAACACCAGCAGCTAAAATTTTATATGAAGCAAGAATATGAAAATATTTTTGCTCTAAAAAAAAAAGGGAGCAAATGTTTCTAAATGCTTGCAGGGGTATTATACCACAATGTTAAACATGTGCCTGTTACTGCTTTTTGCAATATCGGCATCAAATTCAAGTGAATATAAACATAACTACTCAGATTTAATGTTGTAATATTTTTAGTTAAATATAAAATTTCAATGCTTTACAAATTACTATATTATGTCTATAATTAGGACAATTAGATTATCCCAGCTTTTTTGAAAAGTTGGTTGTTTACCTCTATACACATATACAGTACTTCCCAACATTGCAGCAAGCTTGTGTGTGTTAACCTTTCACTAGGAACATACTGTAATGCCTGACAGTATAAAATCATACATGTACTACATCATCAAACAATGCTGAAAACACTTTCAGCACTTACTAACAAGTTTTCCTTGATAGTCCAACTTGTCAAAACAAATCTCCAACTGCAACAACCAACCAGTACAGTCTTTGACTCTACCTGTATTGAAACCAGACGACCAACCTCCAGTCATTTAGTTAACCTTGACCAACTAACCAGCCACACATAAACAGCTCGCATCCGCCTATCCTAACTGGCACATTTTGTTTGAGACCCCAGTTCCATACAATAACCCGTGGTGTGAACTTAACTGTGTATACTCAGGTATTGAGTTTCAGACTGGGCCTGGGTCCCACAGGGTTAAAAGAGAAACAGACACTGTGAGCTTGACAATGAGTGAAACAGTCATAAAGTAAAAGAGAGAAAAAACAATAGAGACATGGACCACCCAGTGGCTATGAAGAAAAACAACACCGGCTGGAGAGAAAAGTCAGCTTTGGACAGTTTGAAAGTTGTTGAGTGGTAGCAATTCACCAACAGTGAAAGAAAAAGAAAAAAAAACCAGGAGGATTTTTAGGCAGTATTTACCTTAAAGACAATACAATCTGCCATTTTGTTTACATAGATCTCATTTTAGATTCAAAATTTTAGTCTGTCCTTTGTCAATTTTTAGGGCTTTCTTTCATAATTTCTGCAAAGCACACATGAGGTAAAGTCCAAAGTTGGAATCAAAACACTTCACCTGTACTTCAAAATGCATCAAACCAAAACTAATTAACTAATTTATGATATTAAATAAGCATGACTGCTAGTAACCACCATGATACAATTATTGACACTTCCCTTTTACTATATCAGACTCATTTTATCACTTAATGAGGCAGACTACAGTAGGATAACACCACAAATGAAAATGTCACCGTGTTAGGTATCTCTCAGTGTATGAAAGCACCACTAATTATAAACAGGCAACATGTGTAACATTTGGGTGAAGCAAGATTTGTCAAAGCAGTTTTTCACTGTCAAAATGTTGACATTCTATTATTCAGTATTCATTTTAGAATAAAAAAAAGCATAATATATCAAACTGTGTATGTGGATATGTAACGTGTGCTGTGGTTTTAGAGCTGGCCACCAGGGGGATGAGGACATGCAGAGAGTCTGATCTGGTAGTTGGAAGTTTGGATTTACTTCTGGAGAGTCAGGCAAGCGTTTGTGGCAGTGTTTGGGAGAAGGTTTAGGACAAAGAACGGGATCTCTGATATGCCTAATAAGTAGTTTTCCTTTGCAAAGTCACTGTATTCCAGTTATTCTATTCTAATTTTTGCATTAATTAGTTTTTACTAATTATGTTCTTTTACTGTTCATTTAATGGTGCAATGGCTTTGAATCATGTTTTTCTAATTAAATAATTATTCCAGCTTTTCAAAATTCTATGAATTGAACTGAACAAACCAACAGAGTATGTTTTCCAAACTTGTAGAATGTTTTGTCCAAACATTTTTGAGCCAAAGAGAACAATATATTTATACTGAATAACATACCTCTCTATCCAGATGAGTGTCTTTGGAGGGCTGGCTCAGGGTATTTTCTAGTATCTCTGGAACAGAAGGACTGGACACCTGAACTGAAGACAGGCACATAGAGACACAAGCAGGTACATAAAGTTAGGCCTGCCAACAGCTTTTACCTCTACAGAAAAATAACTGCAAGTAAATAATGTTTTATTTACTAATTTATTTATTTTTGTGCAGGAATTAGTTGCAGCAAATGGCGTAATCTGAGCAAAATTATAAAAAATAACACAAAGGTGTTTTAGTATTCATGTGAACTTTCAGTCAAGTTAAATAGAGAATGAATGATCCAGGGATTCTTCCATCTATGTGACCTGTAAGATGCACTGATCTCAACCAATTATAGAAGGAAACGAGACAGAAATACTAAGGATAGCCCAAAGGGGGAGGATTACAACCTGGAGCTAATTAGAGCATAAAGGGGGGGGGAATTAGTAAAAAAGGCTAATAATACCATATTCACCAACTTCTGTCACTCATTCACTTAAATTTACGCCACCTATCTGATGTCCTCGTTTGGCCTTTGCTGCAACGATGAGAATGATGAGAAAGAGTGACATGACCTCAGTTTAACACGATATCAATTATTAAAATGCCGCCTTGATAGCTGTGAAAAGGATTTTTTTTTAATGGGGGCTAAAAGATTTGCTTGAAAATTCTGCTTACGTCATTTCTACTCAACCATGGTGTACAAACCATAAACTATTAACACACAAATAACCATGAATCAAATAATATTTAAATTATAACAATGCAACAACTCACCATAAATATATTACTTTGAGGCAGAATAATAATAATTTGGTTCTTTTTTATTATTATTACTAAGTAGATATGGATATTTTTGGATATTTATTCAGTCTGACAATCTGTATATTAAACATGAAAGTTACACACAGATATATGGACACAATCTTGGTAGGCTTTTATCATAGTCATGAACCCATCTGCCCTGTCTGTCTGTCTACCTGTCTGCGTTTCTCCTGTGGTTCAGGGCCTGTCATAACTGCTCTTCAACAGGCCCCCAGTGTCAGGATTAATCTCCCTGGTTGACTGCTGATCTGAAGGTGGAACAACCACCATCCACCAACAGCAAAACTAATTTAACTGTGTCACTGCATGACACTCCCGCCCACCATCCCCACTAACCCCAGACATGCACACACATTACAAAATATCTTCATCTGTCTCTGTCTCATCTACATGGTAGAGGGCAGGAGGGTGGGTGACTAGTCCGAAGGAGAAAGGTCAGAGCACTGAAGGAGTTCATCATTCTGAGGTGTCAGCACTACTCTTTAGGAAAGCAGATGAAGGGGAGATGAGGGAGGAGAGGATGGGAGGCAGGGAGCAACAGAGAAAGAGGTTAAGGGGGGTCTGTTTAATGTTTGTCTGGTTATTGGTTATCAGCCAAAGGTTTGTCATGGACTACAGACTTGGCTGGCATCCACTGAGTACAAATCACTCATGGTTTGCATTTAATAATCATGTCTTGTCTTTGATTGTAGCCTAATTATGACAGAAGTGCACACACTCTCACATCTTCCTAGCTATGAGTATTCATTTGGTGGTTAAAACAGACCAGAGGGTTTATAGAAACAGCAGAAGCTGGTAGTCAAACACACAGAAGCACACATTCAGCCATCCAGAAATGATCACACAATGCATCCTCTACACTTGCTGGCGTCTGGCATGAGGTAAACAGCTTTCAATAGCATCAAACCCGGTGCAGTTTGTTTGGGACCATCTGTCCAGTCTATTGTGTTTCTCTGTTATGGCTCTTTGGAAGCCCATTGGAGGACAGCTGATGTTTGGGCTCTTACAAAGATCCCAGCCAGGCCCTCGGGATCCTGCTACACTGTGTACTGTCCATTTCTTTTGCTCCTATTTTGGCTGTGTTTTGCTTTATGGAGTAAAATGTTGATCGAAGTGTAGCAATTTGCATGTTTTTGGATCTTTAATATCATTTTACTACAAGAACAGAAAAGTGTGTGCAGGAAAGTCTGCGTGAATCTAAAAGGGCAAGCTATGGAAGGGATCCAAATTTAACATGTATTAGTTATGGTTTTGAATGCAAAGCTACTGTTATTTTCAAGCTGTAAATTGAATGAAACTGAGTTACATAATTACACAAAAGATTACATGTAATTGCATGTAATTGCAATTATTTACACTATCACTATAAAAAAAATATGTAATCAAGTAATTAAGTTGCTGATCAAAATGTTGGTGATGATGAAGGCTTAAATCCAAGTGTATAGTTTTCAGCTACAAGTTAATAAAAAATAAATTCAACTATAAGGCAATAGACATTAATTACGTCTGCCTTTGTCAAGACAAAAAAAAAAGAACAGCCACTGGGACAAATTTTAGGGCAGTACCATGAGATGCATTTCAAGGAGCTCTACATTCCAGTCCCTTGGCAGATTTTACTAAATTTATAAGTTATTTTTGATTTATTGTCTGGTATGAATTTATACCACCTTCTCTCAAGAAACCAAATCAATGTATCCTGGATAACAACTGGAATCCGGATGATCACTCCAACACGAATAACCGCATCTTTGAACAATAATATCGTCCAGTACTGACAATTCTATAATATTTTACTGCTAAATTACCAAATATTACATCACTGTGCAAAGCTTCATTACCAGTTGTGAAAATAATGTCAGTATTGAAATGCTCAGACCTAAGGAAACATCTACAGGGAAGTTAATGGCTGGTTAATGGCTGGAATGCTTGCTAGTTGCATACAATACGACAGAAAGAACAAATGGCCACTGACGCAGTTATATATTGTTTTGACAACTATATGATGCCAATCCAAATAGTGGAAAAGCAGGACTCTAAGTAAATCGTTAAAAAGCTAGGCCCAAAATACAACATCCCAGTTGCAAAATATTTTTTACACTCAAGTATTAAACAGATGTTACACTTTTAATTAAATTTTCCTAGAAAATACTATATAGGCTGGTCATGTGCTTAGATTTGCATTATGTTGTGTGACTGTACATAATGCTGTGTTACTACTATTGCTCTATAATGCTACTGCTGGCACCTTGTGGCAATAGATTCACATTTCAAATTAGGTAGTGTGTCGTCAATGATATAAGCTTATTGGGATATGAAATATGTTACCCTTTACCCTTTGGGGTTTTTTTTTGCACTAATAAAAGTTGCTTCCAACAAGCTGTAGACACTGGTAAAATGATCTTTTACACACACACACACACACGCACACACACACACACACGCACACACGCACACACACAGACACGTATCAAAAGTAATCTTCCTTGTTGACAGTGCTGGTGAATATGTAAATTTAAAGATCCAATCAAGATAACACAATTATGTAAAATGGTTGCTGAACTCCAATTATATTGTGGTTTCACTAAGTGTCTTTAAAAATATAAAATTCAGCAGCACTAAAACAACAGTAATATTTAAAATGGTATCTAGTTGCATTAAATTTATGGTAAAAATTTACACTACAAAAGACAGCTGTGAACCAGGGCTAGGTTTGGGAAGTTTTCACTCCTTTCCACCCGGTATGCCCCTGGCCTTTCCAATTCTCAGTCAATTGCTGAAAAAAGCCAGATGCAGGCAGGATAATCACCATCTAATAAGAGGTTATATTGAAAGCAGGCTGTCGGTTATATATTACAAGCTTGGAAGGTGCGTGCACACACATACACAAATATACATAGGCAGCAGAATGCATATGAACACATATAGTTGGGGCAGGTGTAATTATGGTGCACAATGACAAACTTCAGAAAGAAGCAATCACTCACACTCTATACGTATATGGACAAGCATATGCACCAAAAAAAGCCCAAACGAATCCACCCACAGCAGACATGGATCTTTTGAATCCAGTCTCCCTCACATCATCCTAGAGAAATGTTATCAATACCTTTACCCTGTGCTAAGTGTACAATAATACATCAATTATCAACTTAAAGACAGAACAAGATTTTGTAGTTTTGGTATGCTTCAATACTTTCTCGTAAGCTCTGTAACAATCTATACTAAAAAAGAATTATAGTGAAACCTTGGGCAGTTTTGTGGATGTTCTATCTATAAGAGCTTGAACTGATCATCTGCAGAAGAATGGTTTATTTGAAGAGTTTCAGCCAGTATTCAGAATTCATCATGATACAGAAACAGCATTGGTGACAGTTGCAAATTATCTTCTTATGGCCTCTGACAGCAGACTATTATCAGTGCTTGTCCCGCTAGACTTCAGTGCAACTTTTAAGACTGTTGACCATAATATTTTATTACACAGATTAAAGCATTCCATAGCTATTAAGGGTACTAAGCTGCTGTGATTGAATAATATTTATCCAACAGACTGCAGTTTATTCATATAAATGGGGAGTCATCTTCACACACTAAGCTTAATTCTGGAGATCCACAGTGTTCTGTGCTAGGACAAACTTTATTTACACTATACATGCTTCCCTTAGGTAGTATTATTAGAAAGCATTGCATACATTTTCATTGTTATGCAGATGATACCCAGATTTATCTATCCAGAAAGCCAGATGATACACATCAATAAAACTGCAGGAATGTATTAAAGACACAAAGACCTGGATGACATCTAATTTCCTGCTTCTGAGTTATTGTGCTCAGCCCCGTAAATCTTAGAGACACATTGTCTAACTGGACACATACTCTGGATGGCATTAACTTGGCCTCCAGAATTGAATTTAAAATCCTTCTTCTTACATATAAGGCCTTGAATATCACTTCTACTTTGTTATAATACCACTAACAGTTGACTGTGAACTACTTAGAAGCAAGGAAACTTCATAACTGGACTTGTAAAGGTGGCATCTCATCACAGTATCATGCCAGAAATTAAGTGAGCTCCTGAGAGTTACCTATTCTTTCACAAATGTTTGTAGAAGTAGTCTGCATGCATTGGTCTTTGATTTTATACATCTGTGAAGTGATTGGATTACATGAATTCAGTGATTTGAATGGGTGAGTGAATACTTTTGACAATATATTGTCTATATATCTATAAATTGCTCACCAGTTCATTTGTTGGCAGCAGTTTCAGGTATTAAAATGAAACATGAAACACTGTATTGGTTCCTTAGGTTGTCAAAGAAATTGTCATTTGATCAATCTGAGGTACTGTAATGGCCCAGCTGTTTAACAGCCTGATATCTTATTTAATTGCATATCTCAGTTTTCTTCTTCCTTTTGGTCACTCTCTAATCTCTTTGTCTTCAACCACATTCTGCAATGCTTCTTTTACACATTCTCCCTTTTGCTCTACTGTGGATTTTAAACTTGGTTATCATATTATGTTGCATGCTGAACATGCAATAACACCATACAAGGCATTTGCCGACCTATCTCCCTGCCCTGTTACCAGTATGAGGAATTTCTATGGGGAAATAAAGTACACCCCCCCCCCCCCCACAGGAACTGAATCACCAA
>VUQK01015279.1:37443-52017 GCA_015106715.1 Bujurquina vittata
GTCAAGAATCTTTTAAAATTTCAAATTAACTTATCTATTTAAAAACAAAATTTTATTGCATATTTATACATTTTACATTTTTATATTGATATTTTTGCTTTCAAAGTACTGCTCTGTAATTAATTAATGAATATCACGAGACAATAATTCAATCATTCAAAAGCCTAATTAAAATACTGTATTAAAATATGATAAAAAATGTATCTGTACAAAATAAGAACATATTTGTTTTAAAAAATTTCTTATTTACAGTTTGGTACAATTCAATTTTGCTAATCACTCAGTACAGTGAAATAAGTATTACTGGATAAGAAAATAATCAGGATTGATTCTAATTTTTATTTTGTTCTTATATTTTGACTCAATTTTAATTAACACAACATTACCCTTTCATTTGCAAAGAAATATTATTTTATATTGAAATGTTTTTACATTGTTTACTAATAATCTGTACTCAGGAACGAAATACTTATAAATAACTCAATTAAAAATTTAATAAAAAATAAGTAAAACATTGTGTCAGTAGTTCAGTTACGCCTTCTTATCTTCTTCTTTAAAATCCTCTGGTAGTTCTGAGGGTGAGTGTGTATATGTGTATGTATGTGTGCGTGCACTTGTGTTTGTGCACACTGTCAGCACTAACTGTAAATTTGTAGTGGCTGGGCACTCATCACTACAGCCCGTCCCAGCCCGGCCCACAACGTTAGTGAATATGCATTATGGCTTATGGCTTCATTAAGTCACGCCGTGTTATAAATTATGACACCACTCTGAACGCATACACACAGTCTCAGAGGCAGCATGTGTATACAGAAGATGTTTTGCATACGTACCACTGTTGAAGGGCGACATAATGAAGAGAGCCTAAGCCCTGTGACAAGGCAGAATCAACAACGCCAGCATCATGTTTCAAAAACCTTTCTATTATTTCTGACAAGATACTAAGAAGGTCTTCAGCACAGTGCAGATGTTGGGTAGACACTATCTTAACATTATTTAATGGGGAAAATAAGACATGGGGATTTCACTGATATCAAAAGCAGCCCATGTGCTGAAGCAATTACATGACACAACTTAATTAATCATTTGACAATGAGGGGAAGGGCATTGTTTTAGATGATCGTTATGTGTTTAAGGGGTTTTGCACAGACTCAAGGTTTCAAAATGATGCAAAGGATGCAAAGCATGGTTTCCCATGTAAATGCCTGCTAAGCGATTACCATATTAAAGCAGTCTGCCCGACAACACCTGCCGACATCCTTGGAGCTGATGGAAATAAAAGGTCATCAAAGCGTGGGATTACAAGGTGACCACCAAGGAAAAGCTAATTGCAATGAATAATGGAAAGCTACTGTCAGGTAATTAGCAATTAAAACGATGCATTTTGAGGGTAATAGCAGCAGATGCAGTCTCTCTTCCATACCATACACAACTGTAATTATTCAGCCTAGAAACCAGCTTCATAAATGGAGCATGTACTGACTTTCAGGCACTAGTTAATTCAACACCTTAAGAATATCAAAGCAAAATCTCCTCACACAGAGGTGGTTATACTCATTTGTTCTAACATGCTAACAACTAACAGCAACTTTGCAAAGTTTTTACACGCCTCATCGTCTTTGTGTTTTTATATTTCCCATGTGCTAGACCAGCTGTCAGTTAAAATCCCTGCCAACACAGCTTAAAAATGAATCACAATGCCAGGACATAGTAGATCCGGCCCACAGGAACCTTTCAAGAAAGAAAGCCTCAAATACAACTGTGAATATTTTTTAAACAAAAAAATCAATATTTTTTAAGGGGTCATGAAGACTGAAACCCAAAACCAAAGGTGCCGAGCATCACAATCTGGAGAAAAGGTTAAGGACAGAAAACAAAAGAAAAGCAGGGAGACAGAGCACAAAAAGACCCCCACCACCACCCCTAGAGAGGTGATGGCAGGTCAGTCAGAACAGATGACATAATTATAAGAGCACTCTGTTTTATGTTTTGTTTCTTTCCCCAAATTTTACCACAACAGTTAGGTTTTCTTGAAAATCAAACATGAAGAGAAGCCGCTCACAAACTATGTAGACCTCAGGGTCAAGGACAACTCGGGTGTAAGAAAATGAATTTCCGAGCACTGAAAAAGCCACTTAAGCAAGAATGCAATCTCGATGCATTTTACAGTGTGAAAGGTCGGCCCTCCCTGGCTCTGCATTGTCGGTACGTCGCCTATGACTCAGGGACAGCTCTCGATGCTGTTGAGAAGAAAGGAGGGAGAAAACAAAATGAAAAAGGACAGAAAACTCGAGATATCTTCTTTGATGGTCAGGCAGCCAGGTGATGATGACAGAAAGCTGAAATAAATGAGGTTTAAGAAAGAGACATAGAAAAGAGCAATGAAAGAGGGCAGACTAATGACCAATGACCTTGTATATTCAGGCAAAGAAAAGGTTAATGAAAAGACAGCGCATATGTGTATTCACCATAAATGAATCGTGAGAGTCGTGGCTCACTGTAGTGACAGATGATTTCTTAGATTTACATTAGCACACTGCATTTGCATTCAGATTTACTGTGTTTTCTTTTTCACTAATATTTCACCAATGTTTGGGTAAAATCTACTTTTTAAAATTTAACTTGTTCCCTTTTTAATTTATTCCTTTAAGGATTAGAACTTTTGGGCATCTTGAGTGGAAGATGTCCAAAAGTTTAGATGCAGCATCACTGATACACATCTAAAGTTAACCTCATTTACAAAGACTAAAAGCCACAGTCGACCAAAAGTGATTTACGTGACTTGCGACTCATCCATTAAATCGCATCTCTGTCTAGACACTCAACCATTCTCCACCCCCACGCAGCTATGGTTTTGTAAATGGTAATAATGCAGTAAGGTTGCATTTTATCACCCCTTCATTGCATATTGTTTGTTACATATTGCCCCCCCCCCCTTTTTTTTTGGTTCGATTATGGGTAGTGCTTGGAGCCCTGCAAAGCCCTGGCCAGCAGCTTTGTCAGGATGCTAAATGGTGGGCTGTGAGTTTAAAAACTTAAAGAGGCAGTGAAATATTAGCCAATGTGGGTGAGGAATGAGTGGCTGAGAACTGCAGCGTGTCAGTGTTAAATGGTTGGACTCAGATGCATATAAGTTAGTCCAAGCATGAAGGGCAGTGGGACGCTCGCATGGAAACGATGTCCCCACCCCTCCTTTCCCATCCCTCTACCCATCCACAGACACACGTTCGCACACACATACACACTCTGGCGCACCCCACCCACGCTGATTTTAAGCAAGGAGCCCATCAGAAACTTGTCATTTCTCTCATTCACTCCAACAGCCTTGAGACACAATGCAGACTTACCTCTGTGTTGTACACCCCATATATCAGAAAGATGAACAGGCCCTGTAAACGCAAAGAAAGAGAGAAGGAGAGAAGGGAGGAAGAGGAGGACAAAGTTGTTACCATTGTTCTCTCTCTTAAATTTTTGTAAAAATAAAAGAAGAAAAAAAAAAACTAACGAGTGGAGCGACACATCCAGGTAAGGTTGATTTTAATCCTATTCTAGTCACACAAAGTGGAATTAGACTTTAGTGAAACGTAATGAGAAAAGAAGTAGGACAACTCCTCCAAACTGGGCCACCTCTGTATAAGGATCGGTTTGCATTTGTTTCGTCTGCAATACTTGTTCCTCATTCCAAGCTGCACTAAGCCATCAAAGGCTTCAACCCAAGGTTCCACACAGTTTTATTGAAATAGAAAATCTCAAGTGTCTATATTCATACTGTGTTCTCAGACACAGAAACACATTTATATGATTGAGTACTAACAACACACACACAGAACACATACAATATATAAAGAAATAGAAAATCTGAACTCATAAATCTACGCAAATAGCAAGAAATGAGATGAAGACAATATTAACACTAACGTATATTAAAAGACACGTCCCACGTACACAGCCACACACATACACATTACGAGAGCAACCCAGGCCAGACGAGACCATCAAGGAAAACCATTGGAGGAAAGCGGAGAAAGAAAGAGACAGAGGGAGCATAATGAAAAAAATGGCACATAAAAGAAGATATTTCATGTTCACAACACTCCACTGCTAGTACCCAGGGCCCAAGAATGCCATGCCCTTGGATGCATAAAGGCTGCACTTTTGGTCACAGAAAAACAGCTATTTTTCATTCCGTTTCATTGTGGCATCCACTGAATGTGGAAGCTGTGCATTCGCCTTCGAGCCATAATGTAATCCTGATGCCTCAATGAAAACAGTGAGAACAACATTCTCAGAACACTGATTGAACTGTGCCACAAAAGATGTACCGAAAAAAAAATGAAAAGACAGTTAAAATCCTATAAATTTCAAGGCTCAGAGATACGGTCGATTCTTTGATAAGAAAACCGCTAGCACAAAAAAAAACTTTTAAAAAAGTACATCTCTCTGCTTTCACCTCTGCAAGTATGTCTCTGTTGCTTCATCTTTAAACCAGGGTAAGGACACATCCCGAAGACAGGCAGGCACAACCTGCCCAATGCATCAATCAAGCTGAGTTTGGAGCATCCAATTTTTGCCAGAGGAAGATCTCGATGCATCACCATTGACAACATGATTTGGGGGCCCATTCGGAGTGACAGGGCGACAGCCGTTGACGATGATGACCTCTAGGCCAAGCTACTGCAAATTCACCTGGCCGCATTGTCCTCCGGGGACTGAATTGCCCCGTCTGTCGCGCTGGCTGGTGACACCTCAGGACATCCATTTGCTTACAGCTGACAATTTTTCTGGTCTTTGCAAATACTGCAAAAAAGCAACTTCTACAATGTTGTCCCCAAGCTAAAGAAATAAATCAGTCAATGAAGATGAGACTGTGTTGTTTTTCAAGTGTGTCGGTGAATTTATCTTTTCATCTGTTATTACCACTGCTCCAATTTCTAAGCATTAGCTGACAGGCAGCCATCTAGCTCCAAGATGCAAAGGTGAAAACCTACTATAGATGCTATTATTAATTCTTTGTGACGCAGATTGTTGGAGTTGACATCATAACATCACACATTTGCTCCAGATTTTTCCCACATTCCAAAGGATTGGAATTGAGATCTGGTGACTGTGAAGGCCATCTCAGTACAAGAGACCAGTTTGAGATGATCTGAGTTTTGTGGCATGGTGCGTTATGCTGTTGGAAGCAACCACCAAAAAATAGGTAAACTGTGGTCCTAAAGGGATGGAAATGGGCAGCAACAACACTCAGGTGGGCTGTGGCATTTAAACAATGCTCAGCTGGTACTAAGGGGACCCAAGGTGTGCCAAGAAAATATCCCCTACACCATTAGACACCACCACATGAACTTGTGGATCCAGCATACATGTTGTGTATGGTAAATTCTGACCGTACAATCTGAATGAGAATCGGACCGGGCAATGCTTTTCCAATCCCCTGTTGACTAATTTTGCTGAGCCCATGTGAACTGTGCCCTCAGTTTCCTGTTCTTAGCTGACAACCGTGGCACCTGGTGCACTTTTCTGTTGCTTTAGCCCATCTGTTTCAAGGTTTGACATGTGCATTCAGAGATACTCTTCTGCATACCCTGGTTTTAATGGTTCTTTATATATAGTTCCTGTTGCCTTCCTAACAGCTCAAAGCAATGTGGCCTTTCTCTTCTGACCTCTAGCATCAACAAGATATTTTCAGCCAAAGCAATACTGCTCACTGGATATTTTCTCTTTTCCAGACCATTCTCTACAAACCCTAGAGATGTTGGTGTTGGAAAATCCCAGTAGATCTGCAGTTTCTGAAATTCTCAGACCAGCCTATCTGGCACCAACAATCAAGCCACATTCAGTCACTTGAATCACCTTTCTTCTCAATTCTGATGCTCAGTTTGAACTTTAGCAGGTCATCATGACCATGTCTACATGCCTAAATTCACTGAGTTGCTGTCATGTGAAGGGCTGATTAGAAATTTGTGCTAACAAACAATTAAATCTTAGCTCTACCGAATGAAGTCGTCAATTTATTATTTCATTTCAGTTAATAAAAAGCTTTTGTAAAAGCAAAAGAGATATGGCTTTTGTGTGATTTCTTTTTGTGCATGATACACACTTACTTTAATGCACATCTCTAGCAATGTGTAACAGAGTCATCCTGATCAATGTAGTTGTGTTAGACAATTCATTTATATACAACTGTACTTCGGGTTGATAAACATGTGGTAATAAGGCCACTATAAGGTAAAACATGACTTTAATGTAGCCTTATTAAAATCTAAACCTATTATGTCCACTGAGAGTTATTTAAAAGCACAAGCAAAGTGTTTATCATGTATGTAAACACAGTGCAATTCCATACTCTTTTCACACACATGTTAATAAGCACGAAAACACATACAATAACAGACAGTGGGTGGTTAATTTGCAACACATACTCTATTGTACTGCATTAGAATTGCAATTCCCAACTTATTGTTGCAATTTGATTAACATGTTTTTGATCATTCCTCTTATTTGTAATGAATCTTTTGTTGTGCAATGAACAAAGTGGAGAGAACATAGCGTGCACATTAGGAAAAATGATCTATTAAAATCTAATTGAGTTAAAAATAAGTGGGAGCACAACAGTAATGACGAATTGTTTAAAATGTTAATTCATTAATATCATCCCTAAAAACAAACAGACAAGAAAATGGGGCGCATTATTTAAAGGCAAGTGTACTTTTCTAAACTCAGCGGCGTTTCTTTTGAACTCTGTGGAAAATGCTACAAATTTATGCAAAGAATGAACACAGTTGCTTTCAAAGTATTGCCATACTGTACATCAAACAGGGGAGCATAAATTAATTAGCATCTCCCTAATTATGGAACAATTGTATGTTTAAAAAGTTAAAGCTAACAAACACTGTGTTTGACCAAAAACATTATCACCCCAGAGAGATGCACTATGCTGCAATGCAAGGCAGGAAAAGTGCATTTGTTCAAATGTGCAAGCGCAATCCTACTTATCAGAGATACTGAGAGCTTTGTCTGGAAAGCAGAAAGAACAAATCAAAGTCAGACATTGATTTACTTTCAAGAACTCTGAGTCAAGCCATTTAAAGCGACTAGCCCTGATATTGTTTACTACTGGCTGTTTGTGATGTCGACAACCTCCTTTGGAAATTTACCTCTGTTGTCCTTGCAACTCACTCTTCATAAAAGCATCAGCTGAGTGCATTAAATATTTAAGATGATCCATTAACCACTGGTTATACTTGTAATACAAGCTTTATTCCAGTGTTTAAGTGGCTGCTTTGTGAGAGAAAATGTTAAATTAAGCTTATCTCCCTCAAATGTCAAAAGCTACAGATCATTGGTCTTTATTGCCTATCTGCTTGAATTAAGATTGACAACTCTTATGTTATTAGATAAAAAAAAATGCTTTTTTATTAGCATTTGAATTTTCAGTTAACTGAATCAGATGCCAGAAAGCAGGTGTGACTGGAGGCCTTTCAAATACTTCAGTCATTTAATTTTATGAGAAGACAAAGTGAATGAGCAGATAGGAACTCAATATTTAACTCAATAATATTTTTTTACAGAATATAAGATTGCTGATGGATGTACTTGTAGATGTATCCTGAACTTCAGTGTGTTTTACAGCACAGTACAACAATAGCTCAGCCAAATAAACACAAGAAAATTCACAACATTCTAAATATAAATAATCTAAAATACAATTTGACCACTAAAAGCTGCTAAAACCTACAGTGTGTACACAATATCTTCTACTGTTTCTATTTCTACAAAAACTAATTTTAACATCCAATATGGTAAATTCTACAAATTACTTTAGTATATTTAATCCAAATTTCCACATCTGCAGGTATTTCCTGTCTTTAATACTGAGAATTCACTTCTGTATATGTTCAGCAGTCACGCAAACCTCCACAACAAACTTGAATATGAAGAAAAACCTTTTTAAATTCCCTGCATCAGCTCCAAGTTTCCCCTGCACATAAGCTGTCCTCACTTTGACAGTGAGCATACTGTAGTGGAAGTATTTTTTTAAACCCTTTAACAATAAACAAAAAAAAAAATACTTTTCATTTTTAGGGTTTATCTGTTTTGGTTTCCAACACTTTATGGCAGCGCTACCAACACAAACATTTGCGGTGTTAGGTCCTATACCTTTCCATGTTCCAAATGATTACAAATTCTCAGAGAACAATACCTCTACATTTCTCCCCTCGCTTACTTTCAGCGCCCCTATTTCCCACTTCCATCAACCTCCCCACTTCTGTAGAGTAAGGGAGCAGAGAGCTGGCAGGTAAAAATCTCAAAAAACAGCAGTTTTATGACACTGTCCTTGGGAAACAAATTTTCAATGTACAGATATGAAAACTATGATTAAGGTGGAAGGGCAGTGTCTTGGCAAGGGGAGAGGGACTGGCAGGGTAGCTTTTTCTTTCTTGCTGGAATGTATTGTCTCTGTCAATCCAGTGCTCCCCACTGTATGAGAAGGAGCTTAAATGTTAACATCAGATATAATGACATGAAGTCTAATGCTTTGTCTGTTTGTTTGAAAAAAGAACCAGAGTGACCAAAATGTTGTCATCTGCCCATACTCATTGTTATTTTTTATTTAGTAGGACAGTCACACCATTATATGTACCTGACCACTTTTGGAGGAATGTTTTCTTGTTTTGTTTTATTTATTGTTATGCCACTTTACACTGGCCTATGAATCACTAAAGCATAAAAAAGCACCTAATTCATGGGACAAACCAGTGTTGTGTCCACACATAAAAGACAACTTAGCAAAAACCAATTTTAAATTGGATCTTTAGGTTACAAGAAACCTGCAATTTCTGGTAACACTTTATAATACGGCCCACGACTAAGTGTGGAAGTACATCTATTTTTCAGGGATGTACCCTGTACATTTAAGTTCTGTGTAATTTCTGGGTAAAACCAACAATGTTTGTCCAATCCTACATTGTGGTTACTTTTCAGGGTGCATTACTGTATGTAGTGGCTTAACCTAACTTACAGGTATTTTACAGGGATGTATGCTTTAAGTAAATTTAAGTTCTGTGTAATTTTACAGGGTACATCCCTGGAAAATACCTGTACTTACACATAATTACAGGGTACCTACAGTCTTGGTCCTGGAACATACGGGGTCGTGGGGGTATTATAAAATGTTACCCAATTTCTTTTGCTGAATCTATAAAAAAATGCCAAATGTGACAGTTTGGCAGGCGTAAAATACTATTTTTACACTAAGGTGCGCAGAAAATATCTTTAAAAATTGAAGAAACTGGACAAGTGGAGGACAAAAGAAGAAGAGAAAGGAAGAAAAAGAAACTATCTGAAGCAGATGAACAATATCTGAAAGTCATATCATTAAAACATGGGAAACAATCCACCAAAGACATGACATAGGACCTAAAAGTTGCAACTGGCCCCTTTAGTTGATCCATCTGCTCTTCACTGAAGCCTCATCAGAAATGGGTTCAGTGGAAAGGTGGCTGTTGAGAACAGATTTTTAAGAAGGGAAACGGGGAAAAAAGGATGAGGCATGCTATATCACACAAGACCTGCACTGAAAACCGGTGGTCAGGAGAGAGGTACAATACTGAGTGTCTGCAGCCATCTATAAAACACTGAGGCAGCTCTGTCATCGTTTGGGGCTGCATTTGACCCAGTGGTGATGGAGATCTTGTCAAAATAATGAACACTATCAGTCATGGATTTAAATGAGCAGTGATCCAAAAACATGCGCACCACCTTTCAACAACTACAGAGAAAATTCCTTGTAAATTCCTTTAGAACTTTTCTCAATGGAATAATTCAGAATGAAACATGATTTCACGGATTACAGTGATTAAAGAAGTCTATTATGTCAATACGTGAGATACATAACAGCTGTTCTTGACTTTTTTATTTTCTACAATAGAGATGCACAAAGGAACAACTTCTAGTGCAAAGTTCCCATTTCAGTAATAAAAACACGTGCAGCATTATTCATAAACTACCAGCACTTGGATACTTGCTTTAGAGAAATTGTAAACCACATGCTCCATACAGTTTAAAGGAGGGCTTTAGGCACTGCAATCGTTTAATGTCAGAAATGATTTATACTAGCCATGTCTATACTGTCTAACCCCACATCACAAATGAAAATAGATACAGTTTTCACAAATTACATATTTCAATCAGACCAGCAGCCTTTTCTTAAGCAACTGAAGACCACCGCCTCCACATCCTTTCAGTGAATTCCAGGCTTAGGAGACACCCTCTGCCAAAAACGAGAGCTATTTGAACAAGTTGGACTCGACGTCAAATATCCGTGCCTAAATTCAAACACACAGAGACACTTTTCACAAATAGAGCTATCTGCATCTCCACTTGGCAAAAAAGGGGAGGAAAAATTCTGCCCTCACACCTGGTAATCATTAAGGAAATGAGAGACAGAAGAGGTTAAAACACTGTGATGGGGGAAAAGAAAAGAAATTCACACTTCTGCGCTGGGACTTGCTAATGTCTCTGACCCCTCCGCACATAAACAGTTTAATTAACATGTATACATAACTTTCACTTTAACTGCTCATGGCATGTCAAATCAAAGTGTCTGTCAAAGCTGTGAAACAGGGAGTTGATACTTTGCAGGCCCTCGGTTCAAATCCAGCTTCACGCAACTGCTCCAGCTGGCCAGAGACGCTGGCAAGATGAAGTGAAGGCAGGACGAGGCAGGTAGACGGGCAGCCTGCCACTCTGTCAGTTTGAGGTAAACACCGCCCAGTACATGCTTTGTAGCACCCAGAACTGCTCAAGGTATGAAGGGGAAAAGACTGTATGATGTGGGAAAATAAAATTTTAAAAAAGCAAAGAGGTTTTTAAAATTTGGGTGGCATCACATCTTTCAACCCGAGATTGCCCACGTGAACTATGTATTCATTATTGGTGCAAATTCAGAAACCATGGCCCACCCTACTGTTACAGCTACACATGAAAATAAATCATGCAAAATATTCCACTACTGATAAAACTGCAACCAAAGACATACAGTCCTTACAACTGGAATAAGCTGACATGTGATTTGGGTAAGCACCAAAATTTTCTTCCTGTTTCTTTCTTATTGTACATTATTAGGGAAAGTGGATAAGTTATTCTTTTAAAAGAGCTATTAGGATTCCCTGTTTCTTTCCCCATACACACAGCCAGTCAGTTGGGCTGTCACATTGAGGAGGGGACCCCCAAGCCAGCCTGCCTCCAGAGGGTGTATAGCTGCAGAGGAAAACTGACAGTGTTCACACACAGACAGGCACACACTGAGGCCAGCAGCAACACCAGTACTGCTGTGTGATGGCTCAGGAGAGGAGGGAGAGTTATTAGCTTAGCCCTGAACCACCTACTTAATATAGGGGCCGGCGGTGATCGCTAACAGAGCCTGGCAGAGGTGACAGCTTTTGGCCCTGCTTGAGGAAATCCAATTGAAAAGCAGCCAAGAGGAACAACAAGCCCGAAACAGATGTTGCTCGCTTCCACCAGTGCAACTTGGGTACACACAACCCAGCGGCAACAAACCACGATGGCAAAATTGACACACAAACACACACACACACACACACAATGGACACAGAGTGGTGCGCACACACTTAGATCACAGAGCCACAAAAAAATGTGGAGGAACTAAATTTACAAAGGAAAACAGCAGCACCAGCAGATGTCTATAAGCACACCAATAAGCAACGATTTGTATGAAGTTTATTCTTAGTTCCCATTTGCTCTGTTTTAATAATCTTATTTACATTATTCTTATACCTAGTGCAATATACACTAGCAACTACACTTCAAATATACTTAGGAGATAAAGCAGGTGTTCGTTAAAAAAAAAATGGAGCAGAGGCCAAAACAAAATCTTTCTTCCTGGAGACCCATCCATCCATCCATCCATGAATCCCTCCTCTTTTCTTTTAAAAATCTCTGGTAGAACATCTCAATGAAAACACAGTCTTCATATTATTATTATAGCCCCTTGCTCCAGTATTAATTGAATTTGGCAAGGCTGGCCACGATTTAGTCCTAATAACGTTCATTTATTTTTTTCTATTACCGCTACTGGAAAAGAGCAAGGAGTAGAGGGAGAGAGAGAGAGAGATGAAGAAAGGGGGGAAAAATGGGTGAAAATCAATTGTGACATATCTTTATTACCACTCAATGACAAATGACGGCACACTTGCCATTGCTCTGGCATTGTGTCAGTGTGTGTCATATTGATTTTACATCAGATGGACGAATGTTATTGATGAAGTTCCAGAAAAAATGACCGCTCCATTTTACTTGTTTTTTAACGTTTAAATAAACCGGGATGATGGCAAATTAGACAGTAATTGGCACGTGGCAGATCTCTCCTTTTGCTTTTGCGATGATTTTTCTTCAATATAAACCAAATTTTGAAGCCTGCTGCAAGATCAGTGGGAGTTGGTAACTACACCCTGAACCTGATCACACTGCACACATGTGGAAATGTAATGCGGGAGTGGTACAGAGTGCATGAGAAAGAGAGTGAACTGTAAACAAACTAGCTTTTAAACAAGACAATTTCAAGTTGCGTGTCTTGGGCGCCAAGAAAAACACAGCCATGGAAAACTGATACAAACTTTTAACACATGGGTCAAAGCAGGAGTCTTTGAACTGGTGAGGGAAAGCCTGCAGCCAGTGCAGAAAGCTGTTTAATTAAAAATACTTAGGTATCCAACAGGCCTTTTTGGGGCACCCTCTTGTCAAATTGTATGTGAGCATGCTGTCAATCTTTTGAGGTGTTTTTTAATTTCATAGTTTTCCACTGACAAGGGGTGGGGTGAGGTGGGAATTCAGAAGAGAACAAGTCCTGAAAAACAGCAGCTGGAGACTGAGTAAGTTTATAGAAAGGCTACTCATGATAAAAATGTGAATACATACACTTGCATATGTTCACACACTCTTGCAGTTACTGACACTGAAATATATTGTATATACACATAGATGATAATAACATATAGTGTATACACTCTCAAAGTTTATATGCATGCACATTCAGATACAGTAATATGAATGCACTTCCTGCTATAGCTACACCTTGTATTAAAATACCATTAGGATTACAGCCACTGATCACTGTGCATAAGTTGTTTTATTGTTTGTTTTTTTATAAGCCTAGCAAACATGACAAGTCCTGGTCACAAAAAAAACAAGGGTGGTTACACCAAATATTGATTCAAGTTTTTTTTCCTACTGTAATCCGCACTTTTCTGATGCATCAGTTTCAATAGTATTTCAAATATCATTTCACAGTTAAGAATTCATAAAGCTATATTTCCTTCCATTTAAATTGCTTCCAGAAGATACCAGAATAGAGAAGATGCCAGATATTGTGCACAGAATGCATACATAAATTTGCAATTTGCACCATAACTTAACAATCAGTATACATAAATTATATATTTTATGACATGTACTGTTTATTTTACACTGTAGTAGTAATGTAGTGTGGATTACTACTACAAACAGTCATAATATACGCATGTATTGCCAGCCACCTATTGTCACATGGCAGTGAGGAGCTGGAAAGTCATAACACACTCACTCACTTCTAAGATACAAGCTCCAGCACAGACACTCTCACTGGCTTCCAATCAGCAATTATACTCTTGGGTAAGTAGAACCCAGCTCAGAATCAAAGTCAAGCCTCTGGAAGTTAACACCACCTGAGCCTCAGCTTCCCACTTTTCTATGAAAGTGTGCCAAATCTAATAGATCAAATATGTGCAATTATGTTTTTGTTTTAAATTTTTGGTTTGTTTTTGGTAGCTTTCTATAGACTGTATCCTTTACCTGGAGAACAATAAAACATTGGCCTTTGGTCTACTGTTCTTGTGCAAGTAAGCACACAAGTTTTTCATATGCATATATTCATGGGTATGAAAACAAAATTTTAAAGCACCTGAAAGATGCATTCGAACCTACAAACAAACACCTCTTGTACATGCACAGTAACATTTGAACAGAACACTCTGTGCAAATTGAACCACTGACAAGTCCGTGTTGCAGTGCCCTTGACTAACAATGACAAATGGATGCAATATGCAAAGTCTGAACAACTTGCTTTTGGGTACAAAATAGGAAAAACGTTGCTCCAGGTAGCATTATGGGATGCGTTTGCTCTGCTGTTTCTCGACTAAGGTGAGCCGAGCCGAGGTTAATGGCACGTGTTAAGATTGCGAAGTGTAGGTGAGTGATGTCTGTCGAAAGAAATCAGAGAGAGCGAGACAGAAAGACAGACCGTCTTTCCCTTATTTAGGCATGAGAATAGCCGGTGTCTTGTGCTTTATTATTGCTGTATCTGTGACCTTGTATTTATAAAGGGACAAAAGTGACTAAAGATACATTAGCTGCATATGAAAAAATAATGTGCTCTAAAAACCTATAAATTATTTTTAACTAATGAGTCATTTTCTATTCCTGGCTGAGCCGGTTACGTTTTTCTAAATAAATAAACTGAGCAATAAAGTAAATGTAATGCACCCCCCCCCCCCCCCCCCCTCCCTGGCCCCCCCC
>VUQK01015279.1:66022-86179 GCA_015106715.1 Bujurquina vittata
GGCAAATTATTTAGTGTAACAAATCAGCCATTTTTCTCCAAGATGGCTTTTTTTCCAAAATAAAAAAAAAAAAAAAAGATCTTTAAGGCCGCATGGGCGGTCAACAAAGTGCAACAGAGATACTGCACATAGGTACAATATTATTTGTCAGTTTCATTTAAGAGTTGTCTCAGTAGCTTGAATCAGAGAGCATGTTTCCAACAAAGACACTCTAGCCTAGCCTAGAATGTTGTGCACACAAGTAACCAAACATGCTAAATAACAAAGTTTTATATTTTGTGACTGCAAGTTAATCAAAATGTGGGAACAAAAATTGCAAACACAGCAGAATTTCAAGGTAGTAAAAAATGGCTTCGTGTTATACAGTACTATTTTTTTTCTGTATAGCTACTAATGGTTTCTATATAAAGAAATGAATTAAAATTATAAAATTACAAGGAATGGGGAAGTGGGGCAGATCGTAAGAGACTATTGTGACGCAAATAGTTACAAACACAATCAAATACAAGTCTCCTTTGAGCACAATAGTTTTATGTAATTAGATTTATGTAAACCCACACACTATTTTATTTAAAACATTCAAAATTTAGCCGACCAGTTACAGGTTTACATATTTTACTTAAAAATGTCTGTATTAGGTATAGCTATTCACCACAAAAAAAACCTGCAAGTGCGTGTAAGGAATGATTTGGTTTGGTTAAGCAACTGTACCCCAGCCGATGAGATAGTAATATTTCATATGTTGTTCCTCGCTTAGGTTGACTGCAACCACCTTGCTCCAGAGCAGCAAACCCTCCACCAGCATCCAGCTAAATGCAGCCATGAAGAAGAGATGGAGCAGTGCCGCTACAAGTGTACATGCCACCTTAACACACATAAATGTAAGATTTGTCATTTTAAGGTGAAGCTTGCATTAGTGATACTTCGTAACAAAGGCTAAGAGTGGCTACAGCCTTGTAATACACACAAATGCAAAATGTCAGTTTTAGGATGAAATACACCATTTACTACATCACAATCAATCTCTGCATCACAAATTATTATATGCTGATGCATGCATGCATTGTATCCTCTGTTCAAGAAATCCCCATCTCCAAAACCTGTTCATAATATAACCAATTTAATTTGAATAAACTAATGATTATGTTGCAAATGTATAATAAAATGTAACTTCTATATGACACATAAATAAAAAAAAATAATACCAAAGCCCTTCCAATTAACTAACTGTTAAAGAAAAAAAAACAAAAAATGTGGATTATAATTAATTATTTAATTAAAAACAAACAAAACAAAAAACAAAAAAACACTAGACCCCAGTGGTAAAGTTAAAGGTAAAGACAACGTGACCTGTCCCAATATCAACAGGCCACAAAAAGAATGAATGGAAGTTACACAACAGCAGCAGTCATTTATTGGGGTGTTTTTGACAATAAAGCATTTATTTTTCTAGGATTTCAAATAGCACACAGCACTGACAAAAAAAAACATGTTTTTACCTAATCTTCATCTTAAGACTGTACAATGCACATGCTGTAGATGATATAAACAATAACAATATTTCACTTTCTGCCTTCTGCGTATTCAAATTTACAACTTATTGTCAAAAATCTGCATAACATTTACCTTGTTGTGAATGGCTGAGCCGCTGCAGAGCAGAATCACCTGGGCACAGATAAGGGCAATGAACAGGTTCTTGTGAATGGACGTCCTGTCGGATTTGGGGATACTATGGATACAGAAGGGGATAATAAAACCTCATGCAAAGGAAGACATATGTTTCTGAGGCTGCTGAAACATGAACATGCACTGCAGCATTGCTATGTAACACATCTCATTCTCAATTTCAACAAAATGTAAAAAGTTGCCAAGCTATAACACATGAACACTACCCATAAATGAGCCATATATCTGGTCATCACAAATAACTAATGTGTGGTTATTTTCTTTGGTGTGGTTTACATACGATTTAATGAAGGTAACAATGAGGGATGCTGCATTTGTCAAAATAAGCTGCAGATTGATCAACAGTTAACTGTAATGCTGCCTTCAGGTGGGAAAAGAAAAGCTTTTCAGACAGAATAAAGGAGCAGAGATACAAGAAATACTCTCAGAATTGTGCAATGAACAGGCAAAACAAACACACACACACAGTCATTTTAGATGGCTTCAAAAAGTTTAATTTCATATCTGCATCACTGCTTGAGACCACTATAATACCACTGTGTGACTGACTTTGTCTCTGGTTGTGTGAGAATTTAAGTGCACAAACACATGTACATCATACATCAGCATGTGTGAAACCTAAGGTTGCACTCTCTGTTTTTAGAACAGTCATAAATTGTCAAGGCACCTCCTCTCCAGCTGATTGTGAGCCCTCAATGACCGTAATGTTAATTAACAGCTGCAGAACACCACCATAAACCTTCAGGGTGGACTCACATGTAGACAACAGTAATTACTGGATTAGCGCAAGTCAATACTATCGGAGCTTTAGGAACAGAGCACCAGCAACGATACTGCCGATCAGTTATCACAGTGTGTGTTGAAAACAAATACACAAGTATCCCTAAATGGTATTACTGGTACATAATGATTACTAATAGAGACTAGTACATTTTCCCTAACATGAATAAAAGCAGTGGACAAACTTTGTTCTTGCAGGACAAATTATTAAAATTTAAAATGAGCCCAAATTATAAGCGATTAGCATTTTCAAGAACACTATGACACACAGTGTTTAACTGGACTTAATTTTCTCAATTGTATATACAATAAAAGCCATAAACACTGGGGTTTTTTGCTACTTTGACTTTGAAAATAATGACGATCACATTTTTAAAATTATATGGGTATTTGACTAAAATACATATCGTAGACCCATTGCATCGGGTCTGGCATGAGAACTAGATAAATGCTAAAAGTGACTCCTGTGTTTAGCACCACAGAAGAAGATGAGGCTGCCTCGTGTCTCTTGGCTCAGACAAACAGAAAACAGGCAGCCATTCTCGCATCATAGATAAGCAGGTCAGGAAAAATCAGTTACTTACTCCAGCACAGTGAACAGCATCAAGGTCACCACCAGAGCACACAGAGATGCGCCAGAGCCAATGAATGTCAGCTTGGTCAAAATAAGCTCTTCCTCTGGACTCCACTGGGACAGAAAGGAAAGGCAGTAGTGGGAGAAAGATAAAAGAGAGGAGAGTGTTGTTAGAGTGTATTAGCCAAGCAGCCATCCCATAACTGAAAAATCTGAATTAACAGGAATTTTTACTTCATCGCAGGATTTAAAGTGACAAAACATATGTATATATTTTTTAATCAAAGTGTTGCTGGTGCCGTTGCTCCTTGCTTAATTTACCATCTTTTATATCCTTTAGCTAAACAGACAGAACAGTTCTTCTTATGCATTCAGTAAGCACACTGTGAGTGGCACCTGCTGGCTGATATGGTGTACTGCAAAATCAAAGATTGAACCTGGATTTGGATTTAGATGCGCAATCATGGTTAAAAAAAAAAAAATTACACCCTCACCAAAATCTAGTCCTCACCAGGTATTATAATTAGGTAACTACAACCTGAAATGAACAACAACACACCACGTGTAGTTTTACACTGTGTCACAAAGGCAAAATGCACAGTTCTCTTAAGGTCCCACCACAGCATTTCAAACAGGTTGAGTATGACAGGACCATTGCAGCACCTTGATTCTTTTCTTTTTCAGCCATTCATCTAAACATTTGCTGGTGCCTTGGGATCATTTTCCTATTGCAGGACATAATTTCTGTCAAGTTTTAGCTGTCAGACAGACGGCCTCATATATGATTCTAGAATAATTTGGTATACAAAGGAGTTTGCGTTCATGCTGATATGCGTTTGGTTTTTGCCAAACACAGTGCCGTTCGTTAACACAAACATCGCCACTTTAGTCTCTTCTGAACTTGTTCCAGAAGTCTTGTAATTTGTTTAGTTGAAATTTTGCACACCTAAGCTGTGCTGCCATTTTTTCTAATTGTACTGTCATGAAATTTCACGTTTAACATGCTAGCTGGGGCCTGTATGATCCGAGATGTAGCTTTTGGGTTTTTTTTAGCAGTTTCTCTGAGCACCATCTGGGACAGCTACTCCTGGGAAGATTGACAGCTGTCTTGAATCTTTCCACTTATGAATAATCTTTCTCTAGAAAGATGAACTTCATATTGTTTGGAAATGATCTTGTAGCACTTCCCAAACTGATGGGCAGGAGTAGCTGCTTCTGTAAGATCACTGCTGATGGCTTTCCTTCTTGGCGTTGTGGTAACATACACCTGAGTGCTCCAGATCAGCAAACTGCCAAAAATTCAGTTTTTATAGGGATGCTCACACTCACTGTGTGCGATACACTAAGGGTGTAGTTACACACTGTTTGTCATACACTGCTTCCACATTTCGGCTTAATTTCTGATCAATTAATATAGACATGATGTAATACGTCATGTTTGTAGATCATCTGAGGTTGTGTTTACCTCATTTTATTATGCCCTGATATGTAAAACCTTACAATTTAAACATGGTGTATTTTCTTTTTTAGCATGAATTTAAAATGTGTCATATTATAAATCCATAAAAAATGCACCACAGCACTTATATCTTTACTAAACTGTTTACAATTTACCTCAAGCAAAAAAAAATTGGGGTATGTCTGATTTAACTGATGCATTACAAACTAGTTTGAGTTACCTGTGATTCAAGGTAATTCATCAACACCGCAAAGTTTGTTGTGTGGTTACACAGACAGGATGTGACACTAGAGCCAACAAAGATCACTGTGCAGCCTTCACTGGACCAGCTACTAGTATGGGTTTGCCTGCACAGCACAAAACACAAACACACTCACTGATTAAGCATTTAGTTTTAAATCTATAGAATCGTGGGCATGTTCAAAATCGAGATATGCTGCTAGTATGCTAGTAATAGTAATAGTAAATGAAAATCAAACAATAGACTACTCCCTACATCATTTATCTAATTTCCTTAATTGAATTAACTCATTTTTCAGGGATATTTGTGTGACTGTGCTCTTGGTCAAACTTACATGAGGCTGAAATTCCAAAAGGCACAAACAGGAGTAACTCTCTTTGAATACTCCACCTAGAAACAGAATCATATGTTTGCACTTGTTTTCCTCTTTCTCTGTCCACACTGATGAGCCATGAACATCATGACTACCCCCTGACTAATACGCTGGTGGTCCACTTTGCATGCCACTAAAACAGCCACAGCTCGTAAAGGCACATGAATGCCCCGCAGTATCTGGCACCAAGACTGCTTCTGGCATGTTAGATGCTTAAAACAGCTCACGCGCCACACCCCACAATAAAAATATTACATATCAAAGCAGAATTTTAAGATCAGCAAAATCACACCAGAAAACTCATGTTTAATTATTTTCTGCCTGCCTCGACAGTGGGTCCTGTCCTACAGTTTGAGAACCAGCAGATCCTACGCTGTTTGAGACACTACCAATCAGCACATACCCCTATTTCACCTATAACACTCCCTATTTCTGGTACTTACTTTTGTCTTTCTTGTGGCCACTCTAAGTACCACTGCTTGCAGTCAATAGCCCAGAAACCTACTCATTCCTAATCCATTCAGCATAATTGACTCACTACAAAGCAACCATTATTGACTTTCACTTGATATATCCCATACAAAGTAGTCACTGCGTTTTAACCACAGCCATGTGCTGCTGGCTAAGAGATAAAAATTACTATAAAATAAAACACTGCATTTGTTAAGTTTACAAAAACAAGCAAAATCTTTAGTCAAAGAAAATGGCGTAGCTGCTAATATCATGCTGTATGACATCTGCACTCTAGACTGTACCACCTGTGATGATGAAAGGGTGTACTGGACGGTAACAGGTATGGTTTGGGCCTTCCAGGCATCGCGAACAGTGGCTGATATGACAGCCGAAACTAGATTTCCTGGGAGAGTCCTGTGAAAGCAGACAATGGTTATCACTTAGATCTATCATACACAAATATATGAAAACTTTAATCCAAGCTATCAGGATACACTATCAGAATGATCCCCATTCTTTAAAGCTAAAGTATCTGAAGCCAGACCACAAAGATGAGAAATTTATTTTATCCCAAAAGTTGTAGAATTAAATGAAACCAGTGAAACAAAACAACCGAAGACCTTTTTGCTTTCTCTTGGTGACTCAGTGCAGACTCCTTTGTTCCTGACACAATCTCACTGAGGTGGCTGTAATGGGTATGAATAAATATTACCTCCTCATATCCTGTTAAGAGATAGGGGACAAAACACAGTAACACATGGCTTGCAGCTGGAGCATAACAAAGTTTGTGTCGTATGGTGTTTCATCAAGTAGAGCATGTACTATGGACATAATATGTTTCTATAGCATTTGTAGATCTTAAAAGTTGTATTTTGTAATGTAAACCAGTGCTTAAGGTAGTTCTCTAGGACAAGTGCATTTCCAGGTGTGTGTGTGTGTTTGTGTCTTAACTACCTAGTGTGCGTATCCTCTGGAGCTCAGTGTCAGGAATGAGCAACTCATCGAGACTCCTGCTGCCGGGCTTGTGAGAGCCAAACGCAGATGGCTTGTACACTTGATTACAGCTCTTCTGGGACAGCTTCAGCCACTTCATGTACACGTCTGACAACCAAGTAACCAAGCAGATCCAATGAAAATACTAATAGAAACCATAACTATAAATGAAGGACAGGTTTTTTTCTACTACATTAAAAAGCCAAACAGCCACCAAATGTTTGTTGATCGTGTGTCTGTGTGTAGTGATGGGGTATGTGCGTGTGTGTGTGCGTGTGTGTGTGTGGTTTTACCTATATTCTTGGTAGAAAGACTGAAGCCTCTTCCCTCAGCACAAAGAATGTCTGCAAGCGCTTCAGTGAGATTATCAATGCTCTTGACAATAGTAAATGGCCCGACGCTCACCTGAAAAAAAAAATCAATCAGACAGAAGTTAATGGAGGTGAATAGCTATATTTGGACTAGATTATATTTAAATAAGTAGGTTGAGCAACACAGTGGTTAGCACTGTCGCCTCAAAACAAGACGGTCCTGGGTTTGTATCTATTAGCTGGCTGAGCTTGTCTGAAGTTTCCATGTTCTTTCCAATTATTCTGACTTCCTCTCACAGTCCAAAGACTCAGACGTAAGATTAATTGGTGATTCTAAATTGCTCATAGGTGTGCATGTGAGAATGCATGGTTGTCGCTACATGTTGGTCCTATGATGTAATTGTGATGTTTTCAGGGTATACCCAGCCACTGATTGCTAAGATAGGCTCTAGCCTCCCCATGGTCCTGAATTGGATAAGTAGTTAAGAAAATTGATTCATGAATTCATATTATATTGTAGTAATTTCTTTAAATTGTATTAGATTTGCATCATAAATATAGGATAGAAACACAATGTTAAATTGTGCAAGTTTCTTATATATATTAGAATTATTTTCTAAATGATTAGATAAGAGTTCACATATTTTTATTTTAACATTTAAGGATTTTTACAGAGAAATCACCATAGAAAGAGATCGCTCCTCACCCCATCATCTGTCAGACCCATCCACTGTGCAACCATGCGTGGCTCCAGCATCAAATTTGCAATATTTAGATAGTTGGTGGCAATGGACACCATGACATCTGTTGCATTATCTCCGGCAGAGGGAATGCTAGCTAGTGCAGTTACATCCATCATCTGGGAGAGGTAAAGGACATCGTTGGAGGTCAGGAGAAGAGGGCCACTAGCCTCTACTGTATGTAGGACAGCTTGGGTCAGCTGCTGCAGCAAGGTCAATTTTTTCCAGGGGGTGTTGGCACTCAACTCTTCTGATATCTGAACAAACAGAATAGATCAAGCTTGTGAATCGTATTTACCTGCATCAACTAAACTGCAGTGCAGCATCACTGATCCCTGTCCACACATATCAGGAGTTCAATCACTTTCATTCACCAAGCACACAGGATCCTCTAGGATTTTGATCCTACAAGTTAGTCCAAAAAATACTCAATGTTGAGATGGGACTGTTATCAGTCTTCTAAAATTGGATCAGATAGCTCCAACACTGTCTGAAAGGTGTCTATTCTTCCTCAGACATATATTCCACTGAATGAGACCAAACGATTTTCTTTTGTTGGGAAATCTTTAGCAACCCTTAGTTGGTGATCTGCTCAAAAAGATGAATACGTGTTAGTTTAAGACTATACCACTAAAGTAATTATTGATTAGCTCAAGGCTCAATTGCCTGACTCACATGCGTAGTGAGAAGATCCTTGTTCAGCCTGGTGAAGAATGGTGTCTTTGGTAAACCGAAAACAACCAGCCTCTCTGCAGAAACAGACACAAATATAATATGCTGCAATCTATTAGCACAAAAAAGCACACACAATAGCCTAAAAACGTGATGGATTCAACATTTTGACATAGTGTCAAAAACAATTAAAGGTAAACAAAAGTAGCAATTACCACACAATAATTGCACTTGGATAATTCTGGCCACTAAATTCAATCACCTCAATTGGCATGATGATTATTACCTGTACCTTGCCTACACTGACAGACAGCTCCTCTGGAGGAGTTGCATTTGGCTAGGCGAGCGCTCTCCGTAAGAGGGTCAAAAATGCCACAATCCTCATCAATTCTTTGACTCTCTGCAAACACAGTGAAGGGAACAGTGAGGGTCATACATATTCTAAAACTGTTAAAAAAGGAAATAGGGATATATCAACAATTGATATTAGGTTGAGTTAGTTCGTTTGGATAATGCAACACTTGACAAATCTTGCAAGTGCAAGATACTTCAAACATAAGACTAAAAATACACAGCATTGCTTATAAAATGCCTGTTTAACTAACAGCCCTTTGATCAACAAGTCTTATAATACAATACAGTTAGATCTAGGTTGAAATCACCCCAATAAGCATTACCTGGCCTGCTCTCTCCATGCTCAGAGAAGGAATAAGTTTGTTAATTGGGTTAAAGAAATACTGCACTCATACTAAAATAAAGCTTTCGTTTTACAATTTTAAAATCAGTTTTGCTTTGTTGATATTGAAATATTTTACCTGTATTGTAAAATACTGTAGTAGATTGTATTGTTTGGTATGTATGTATATTACTATTATTACTATTGTTATTATATGTCTTAGCTTTTATCTTAGACTGGAACACATGATAATAAATACATGTTTCTGAATGTAAATAAATATAAAGAAAAAAAAGCAATGATCTGCAAATCCTTTAAACCCTATTTTTAATTGAAAATAGCAGAAACATCGAACAGGTCTTCAAATTTAATGTTTTTTTAGGAAAAATATACCCTTGTTAAGAATCTGATGCCAGGATCAGAAAAAGGTTAGGACAGGAAAGGTTAGGACCAAATGGCTAGGAAAGTTGTGTAATTTAACAAATGCATAAAAAATGAATAATAATTAAATGAAATGTTACCTATTATTAGATTAATTCAAATAATTTGATATAAAAAGAACACCCCAGATATAAAGATGGGGAACGGCTAAAAACCACTTTCGTTGAACATAGTTTGTCACTGTATCCATAGATGTGAGTTCAGTCAGACAACTCCGGTTTAAAATGACTTATTACAGCAGAAGAATATTAATAAGAGTTTGGCCTCTAGGCTCTACTCACATAGTAGAAATTGGGGAGTAAAAGCTAAACATCCCTCAGCGCTTACAGGTGGCCTGGGGTGGCTGAGGGGTTGAAATAGCAGGAAATGATGCAGGGCATTATATCTAACTAAGCCATCAAATTGGGAGGGTGTATTCGGTTATTGCATGAGGCAGTTCCAGGTTTCCTTCATTTAAAACTATACCATGCAAAGAAATATGATCCAGAAACCAGTTCATTAACAGCAATTCAAAAGCCAGCAACTGTGATGTTTGTGACGGCGCACGGCAGAGGTAATTTGCCCATTTGTAAAAGCTCCATTAATGATGAATGATGGTTCTGGAGTACCATATGTTGTCATCCAGATGACTTATTTCCAGGGATAAAACACTGAGGAAAGCCACAGGCTGAAAACCGTCCATGTAATATTAAAAGTATTAGTATTAATATTAAAAGTAATATACGTAGCATGCCTGCTTTTTGTTTAATTATTTCCAGGGAAGGCCTGTTCGTTTCAGTCAGATAATACCAAACCACATTCAGCATGGTTCTCTAGTACAAGAGTCTGGGTGCTGAGCTGAATACCCAACAAGAAGCAACGAGTCTCTTCAGTTCATTAATATTGTGTTAATAAAACAACTGATGAAGGAAAACACTTCAAAACTTCTTTGACATGTGTTACCATTCAATTCAAAATGAGCATGAGTGGAGTTATACTTCATTATTGCTTTTATTTATGCTCCAGAACAGTCATGGCCATAAACTGTTAACGGTTAGTTAATTTAGTTTAAAACAATGTTGTACTTCTAAGTGCAAAGCTTATATAAATTATAATAATAATAATTTGTATCTGTAGACGACTTTTCCATGTTACGCCAGGTTGCCACAACAATAAAAGCAAGGGTTTGAGGTGTTGGCCTGACCCATATATTCCCCAGGTATGACTGAGCATATTTGGTATGTACTGGAAAAACATGTGTAAAGTCATGAAGTCTCCACTTCCCAACTCACAAGACTTGAAGGATCAGCTGCAAACATCTTGGTGCCTGATAACACATGATGCTTTTAGAGGCTTTGTGTAGCACATTCCAAGACGTAATTGTTTTAGATGTATAAATGGTGGTGATCTACGCACTATTTGGCAGGAGATTTCAATGTTGACGCTGGACTGTGTATGTCTGAGACAGAAGGAAAAATGAACCTGCCTGACAGAGCAGCAGGCACCGCCAAGATTTTAATAGTCCCATAACTGACCGAAGGCAACAGCCACTCTTCAAACAGCTACATCACACACATGGAGATAGTCTTTAAAAGACTGGCAAATAGATTATGATAGTGTGAAAATAACTGTAAGCATGCTGCATTTCTACATGCTCTGCTCCAGGACGGGGAGGGAGATTTTTGGAATTTCACTGCTCATTAGGGACCATGATGTCAGAAGGGGAGACGTCTGTTTTGAAGGGTGGGACTCGGGGTGATTTGACTCAAAAAACATTTACGAGAACCGTCAGAAGGCTCACCACTTGCCAATTACAACTTGGTCACCAGCTTCCCCCTATTCATATTAGGGAGTGAGGGAGAGAGACAGATGTTAGAAAGAAAAGGGGTGCCTGTGTGTTTGTTTACCAATGTAGAAAACTTGAATGTAATAAATGGAAATCATCAAAGCAAATACAAAGACAACATGTGACTGGTGCAGTATGATATTTTAACCATTTTAGTTCCTTTTTTTTAGTACTAAGATTTAACTGTCTCTGTTCAGTTAACAACAGATGCTGGTACTACCAGTCAAAATATTTTATTTTAGACCTCTTAAATGTAATCAACCTTTATGAAAACAACATTATGACTGGGTAATGTAGGTGTAGAGGATGATGGGAAAGAGACAGAGTTATATCAGTAATTTATTCAGTGATTATTGGGTGGACTTTACTACAACAGGCCAACTTAGATATTGGCACGTTACCGAAAAGAGTGCAGTCAAAAATGACTTTCAAATGGTCCCCCTATGTAATCATTTTTCTGTACAGCAGCCCCACCCAGCACCAGTGGCAAACTAGTTAAACTGTAAACACCAAGCATAAGTAATTAGCTATACCACTAGATCTTGAGGACAGATGGAGTCTCTTCTGTCTTTTATAGACTAAAAAACACAAAACCCCACACTTTCCTGTAATTGGTGATCAAATTTGCTTTGTCATAGCGATTAAAAACCCTTCACCTTTTTATCATGTCCTCTGGTTGCATCCTAACTAATGTACCTTGACATGGGCTGTCACTCCAAAGCTTTGTAAGGGAGGTCTCTATTTCCATGGCTGCTTCACTCCACTTGAACACCAGCCCAGAAGCAACGGGTGAGCACTTCTTTTCCATGCTGGAAATCTCACTGCTGTTCAGCACCCGATTCCAAATGTGCAGTTCTGTTATGCTCCCGGAGAATGATTCGTCCCTCTTAAATGATCCTCCAAAGGTGTCCTGCTCCTGCCCGATAATGAAAAGGCCATCAGGTCCAATGCTGTCCGTACCGTTTAGGCCTTTACCCGTAGAGACAGAATTCCCATGAGTATATATTGCCCAGTGTCCACCATTCTGGTTCCAGGAAACGCAGACAGAGTGCCAGGAATCATCATAGTTGAAGGCCTTTTGGTAAGGCCCATGACTGCCATGGACAAGCAGAGCCAGCTGCACAGGCTTGCCCTGGATCAGGTTTGCACGGAGCTGGAACTCATTAATATATGACTGAATGGAATAAGAAAAGACTGTGGAAATTCCAAAGCAGTTTGGATTGAAGCGCAGAAGAGTGCAAACGGTCAATGAACCCATGGAGGGGAACTTGTACAGGAGGCGGGCATGCTTCCTGTTCGAGCGCCTGGTGAAATTCAGCATCAGGGTCTGGGAGGACGCTTTGGTGTCACCACGCATAGAGAGAAGGAAAAGACTATTGAGGAAAAATGCTGTCACAAATATTGGAAAAGGTTAGAGCTAATCTTAAAATTCCCCTTTATAATCCCATTCTTTTTGTAAACAGCTGGAAACACTTGAATGATTAAGTAAGCAGGAATTTGTCTTGGACAAGAAAAGCAACAAGAAAGCAATTTTAAAAGGATGGGTCCTAATATGTCAACACAAAGTTTAGAAACACTCTGAACCTACTTGTGATGCGTGTTATGACTTTCTTGGCAATCCACACAGGCTGAGAGATGTTCAAGGATTTTAAAAATGTGGAAAGCTCCCGGTTCTCCTCTGAGTTGGAGACAGTAGCTAAAGCTCCAGAGCGCTGGTTACACATTTCTCCAGCCCTGTTCCACTGCAGGCGATCTGGAATATACTCATAGTAGGGCACATCACAAGTCTGGGTGCTGGTTTCTAGCAGAAAGACTATTCATAAAAAAAAAATAAAGAAGACGGGTGAGAGGTTGGGCCCAGACTAAACTGGTAAAATTCAGACTAAAACTTATTGTGGTTTAATTTAAATCTGAGATTCCTGTGAAGTTTTAATCCTGTCCAGATCCTTACTCAGGCTTAGAGCTCTTATTATTATGATTACAATATCAGCAATAATAATAATAATTTTTTTTTTTTTATTTAGCGCCTTCAAGAAACCCAAGGACGCTGTACAAAGAGTGTAAAGTAAAACTATTAAATAAACAAACTAGAGATTAATGGCCCATGATCAATTAAATCTGTGAGAACAGGACAGACATAGTGGTTTATCATGTAAAAGGATACTAATGACATCTAATTACATTTTCCATCCAGAACTCAGAACGAGTCACCAGCCAAGTAATGATGTCCATTTTCCAAGCCTCTCAGTTCACACAGAGGAGGAGACTAAAGTGAATGCACCTGCCTGAACTCAGCTTAGGTTTTTTTATGCTACCTACAACTAGGCACCAGCCAAAAAATTATACAAACATAAAAAAAATACTTAGCTGTACCACTGTCATGCATTCCTCTGACAAAAAGCTTCGGACCCTCATATTTTTCACTTTCCTTACTCATATTTTCCAAATGAAAATAAAAACTCTAGTAGCTAGGACTGGGAGATCAGGATATTATAGCAGATTTATTGTATGAAATCAACCATATTTGTTTCTTCATGTGATTTTTTCCCCCCAAATCTTGTCACTGCATGTTACTGTAGCACACGTGAGATACAGTTAGACCAATTATTTGTTTAGCATTGACAGAGTTTTTTTTAATAGTTTTGCCTACATATTGATTGAAGTGCAGACTTTCAGCTTTAATTCAGGGGGGGTTTTACAAAAAGTCTTGCATTAAGTGTAAAGAATTACAGCTGTCTTAAAATGTTTTAGGTTTACTTAGTTTTTTCAGCCTACAGATGGCCTCCCTCACTTGCACTGACATCTACTTGGGCCTCATATTTAAAATGCTTTCAGATAATTGTCCCATTAGTTTTGAACCTCTGAAAATGGGGACTGTGTATAATTTTTTTTCTTTTTTTTTTGTGAAACCCCTTGAATTACTTATGGGTGAGTTAAGAGAGAGACTCACCTGTTTCACAGCTGTGAAAACAAACCTGTAAGACAAGTATAGGTGTTTATGTAGCTCATTTGTAAAGGAACGAAATGATAAAAGACAGTTCTCTTCAAGATAAAACACTGCAGGTGGCACCTGTTCCCATGTCAGGCATCCCGTGTACTTGCTGTTTTACATGTTAAATGTTAACTTTATATTAATTAACCAGTATTATAACTGTTGACCACACAGCTGGACGACTTTCACTGAAGGGTATTACGTGTATAAAGTCTCTACAACTATCATATCGTTCTGGTGAAAACTGTGCATTTACACCATGAACAAAATTATACATCAAAGTACACTTGAAACATAAAATACGAGAAAAACATATAGATACAAATAAGTTGGGATACTCACAAACAGGACCAGAATGCAGAACAATAACCTGCGCATCCTGGGGAAAAAACAAAAACGCATTAGCAGAGAATCCAAATCGATTTCCCGTTCCTGCGAGTCCTTCTTTCAGTCAAGCAAAGCAGCTGTTTTACCTGAACTTTTGCGCTGTCTTCACATCTCAAGTTGTAAAGTTTGACAAAGTTTGCCTCTCTGCTGTGCTCTCACGGTCCCTTTGCTGAAGTACACTAACTCTGTTAGCAGGAGACTCCCGAGAGCGTGTAGGGAGGATGCGGAGGAGTGGGTGTTATTGTGGCAGAGCTGGGTTACAAAAGTAAGGTTCGGGGACCTCCGGAGGTCTTTCAGCTTTTCCTGAGGGGTCTAGTCAAGTTTAAGGCAATGCGCTCATCAGTGACAGTGAATCTAGCAGTCAAGTTAACTGACTCCGACAATTTTAATGTTGTCAAAATACATATAATCAGTAACGCCACTTTCTGAAACTGCAAGACTGGCTGTTCATGACGGTAAAATAATGTTTATATAAGTCCCAAAGTATAACTACTGTGAAGCCAATGTAGTGCTTTTTAAGAGTCAACAGCTCATAAAAAAGCACACACAGTACGCCCAAATTTCCTTTAAAAAAATCCTAACCACCTGCAAATTCCCTTGTTCTAAGTTGTAGTAAAAACCAAGCCCATATTAATTATTTGGTTTGTAGCATCTGCACCAATTGTACTGTAGCAGCATGACTGAGGACAGCTACCCCTCACACCAAAAATATTTACTCACCTATCCAAATCACTGAATTCAGGTGTTCCAGTCACTTCCACAGCCACAGGAGTATAAAGGTCAGTCCTGAAAATTCCTCACAAATTTCACAGGCAGATGTTAGTGGTAATTTAACAAAGTGGAAGCGATGATCAGGTGCATAGTGTGCAGAGGTCACAAACCTTCTGCAGAGCCAATCACCATAGATCTCCAAACTTCACGTGACCTTCAGATTAGCTCAAGAACAGTGCGTAGAGACCTTCATGGCATGGATTTCCATGGCCAAGCAGCTTAACATCACCAAACACAATGCAAAGCATCAGCTGCGGTGGTGTAAAGTCTGCTGCCACTAAATTTGAGAGGTGGAGGTTTGTTCTCTGGAGTGATGAATCACGCTTCTCTGTCAGGGCAATCTGAAGGATCAATGTGGGTTTGACGGTTGTCAGGAAAACAGTACCATACTTGTCTGACTACATTGTGCCAAGTGCAAAGTTTAGAGGAGGGCTGATTATAGTGTGGGGTTGTTCTTCGGGAGTTGGGCTCAGCTCCTATAGTTCCAGTGAAAGGAACTCTTAATGCTTCAGCATACCAAGACATTTTGAAAAATTTCATGCTCCCAACTTTGTGGGAACAGTTTGGGGATGGCCCCTTCCTGTTCCAACATGACTGCACACCGGTGCACAAAGCAAGGACCATAAAGATTTCATTAAAGCTTGCAAAACAAATTCATAATGAGCATTTGTTGTGTTAAAAAAAAAAGAAACCTAAATTACATTTTTTATTGAATAGCATTCTTCAAGATAAAAGATTTGGATCTTTTGCAAATATCAAACCACATTCATATATTACTGTAGTACAAGTAGCGTTTTTTTTAACCCATGTGAACCATGTAAAGCACTAAAAGGACTTAAAACTGTCTGAGTGCAAATTTTACAGTAGGAGTTATTCAATGTACAAAAGAAACAATCCGTATGAGACAACAAACTGTCTTCATACGACAAATAAAACATGTTCAATGGGGAAACAAGGTCTTTACAAAGCAGTGTACCTGAGGTGCTGAGCATTTAATCTGAATGTTTGAATTAATAAGAAAAACCAGAAGAATCATTTCATTCCTCTAAATATAATAGAAAGCAAAGTAGTGATGACTTAGCGCAGCACAATATTATCTGTGCGGGTAGTTACTCTTAATGCTGTTTATTTACTAATCATTACGCTCTACTTATATCCTTAATAAAATACTTTTTTATTAAAAACACATTTCATTTTACTAAGCTAGCAAAATCACCTTGAATATCTTAACAGCTGCCTTTATACTACATCAGAAATGCGGTTGTAGGAACTGTTGCTCTGTGGCGTTGTGTGAGTCCAGCTTGTGGAGAGTTACGCTAGAGTTTTCTTCGTGCCAGTCCTAAAACAGCACACGACAGCACAAATACACATTACACCCAGTGCAGGCTGCCACTGGACTGCCCACCTGGAGCGAAGGAGTACACAATCTTGCTCACAGCACGATGTCTAACCGCACTGTGAGTTGCAGCTTTCTCTTTGGTTGCACTTTCTTCTGCTGTATCCTTCTCAAAACTGGCCAAACTTCTGCTCTCTCCCTCCTCCTGCTGGTTCCAAAGAGAGGATAAGGACTGTAGGGCAGAGTGCAGCTCATCTCTTGCAGACCTTATGGTCGGAAGACAGGGAAGCTGAAGGGCTGGGGCCTCTACTCCGTCCTTGGAAAGGCCAGTGATCAGCTCGTCAGCAGCCTTGGCAAAAGAAGAGATCCTCTCTCTGTAGCCGCTGAGGTCGGAGCTTCTGTCTTTTCCTAGGAGGAGGACGACAGCAGGGACAGATTGGCAAACCATTCATCAAATCTCTTAAACTCTACTAATGCCACTGCACAATCAGAAAAGAATCTGGAAGAACTAGCTTTAACCTTTTGCCCACCAAGGATGTCCATTAGTGTTAAGTGACTGGAAACTGAGTGAAAAGCTTTACCCCGTAAGGCTGCAGACAGAGAGGAATGCAGCTGTCTAATGGCTTGGTTCAACTGGAACAGTTTGGTTGATGTCATCTTCAGTTTCTGCGAAAGTGAAATTAAGGCCTCCTCCTCCCCTTCCTCTACCTCCCGTGGCTCAGATTCTATCTCCTGTTTGCAAACATTTGCACATACACAAAATGAAAAACAAGACAGAGGAAATAAACAGGACAAAATGTAAGGAAAGCCAAAACTTCATCTATTAAAATGCACACAAAACACACAAAAGATCATACCAGTGGGGGGTACATTTTCCTACGTGTGGGGAGAAGGCATCGCGATATTGTGCATGGAGATATTATATCATTCCAGGGACACCAAGTATCGATATCTTATTAAATATTTTTAATAAAAATTACAAATTTTATTAAAATACTGTGCATAATTTACAATTAAATGTAACCAGCATTGCCTCCCAAATTCTGTTTAAATAATTAATATTTCAAAGGGTGAGCAGAACACATTTTACCAAAAAGTGAAATGACAATGGCAGCCAGTGTTTGAGTCACTAAACAGATTTTTCTGTAAAAAGAGAAATTATTTGAGTCAAATCAGTCCAAACATTTTGGATTCAAGTCTCCGTTACACTTACTAGTAATGAGGAGAAAAAAACCCCTTAAAGTAGCTTTTGGAGGATATAATTCAATTTTATTTGACTACAATAACACTGAGCAGTATAAGACCCATCTGCCTACATGTGTCAATTATTGGTTTGAAAAGAGAAAGAAAAAAAACCTGCTACTTTGTGTGGCTAAGATAAGGGGAAACACGCCCGTTAGCTGTGACTTATGCCACTTCATTCAACACATTCATTACGCGAACTATCGCCGAGGGATGACTGCAGAGAGATAAGATTACGGCGCACTGAGCTTTACAGGCGCAATAAAGGCTGAGTGGCATCTTTAACGGTCCTGTTGTGGCAGTGGGTATTAATCCGTAACATTTAAGACTGTGTCAAGATGGAGGATCGTTTTTTTTAACCTTTGCATACAAGATGCTTAGCTGAGCATGCACTGTTGTCTTTTCGCTGTGGTTAAACCAAGCAAGAGCCAATACTTTTGTAATGAAGCTGCACAAAGCTGATAGCTGATACAATTAATTCCTTTCCTTGACCTACAAAAAAAAAAAAAATAAATCTATGCTTCCTTAACAAAAATATGAAACATAATGAAATAATATTGTGAAAATAACTCTGTAGGTAAAACTTACTGAAATATGGCAATGTATGTAGCTCTGCAGAGCACGCGCTAAATCAAGATTCTTGGACTTAAGACTCTGCAGGACCTGTGAGCAAAGATAGGTAGAAAGGTATCATGGGTAGAAAATCATTAAACAGTTTTATTTTTTCTCTTTTAATAGATACACCTGACCAAAAATGTGTTTATAACATTAGAATAACTTAAACAGAATACAATTTATCCGCTACAAATAAGGGGAGGACAAAAGTCCCACCATTTTAAATAAATGAGTAATCTTACTGGGCTTCTGGGATCTGACAGCTGGGCCTCTCTCAGCATTTCCCTGGTGATGGTGAGGCTTTCCTCCAAGAGAGAGCGCACACCCTTATCGGTTCCCTTCCGCACACACGTGACCGTTGAATGCTAAAAAGATGAAAAAAAAATTAAATATATTTTTTTAAATCATAAAGTAACAGAAATAATATTTTATGAACATATTTTTGATGCCATTATTCCAGTCAGTCACCAGAGCTACAAAACACAAACAAAACATACAAGGTAGTCTTTATTCTGGAGTGTAAACACTACATCCCAACTGAAACTATAATTAACTTGTTATTTTGGCACCATTTATGTATTACCAACAACCTAGTTTTCCATTAAGTGTAATGCAATTTCACCTTATTTTCTTCAAATGCTGGGCTGTGTATTATGGCCAAGCATCTCCACTTTGGCCTCAACTGCCCAAAGGACAGCTGAGGAGTCTTGTGGTTTGTTTGCAACTCTGCAAACCTAAGCTGTGGTGCCACGTTCCTTTGAGAGAGAAGAGGCTTTCTCATTGCAGCTCTGTCAAACAAACCAAACTTGTTCCGTCTTTTTCTAATTGTACCACCATGAACTTTAACATGCCAACTGAGATTGATTGTAAATTAACTGAGACCAGTAGAGTCTGCAATGTAGTTTTTTTTTGCAGGCACATCCAGTCCTGGGAAAATTGGTAATAATAAGCGGTACTTTCAAGGTACTCAAAGACGCTTTAATTCCAAGCACTATTCATTCGCACCTCAATCATACTTGGTGGTGGTAGTAAGCTTCTAATGTAGCCACAGCTGCCCTGGGGCAGTCTGACAAAAGCGTGGCTGCCAATTCGCACCTTTGACCACCACCAAACACACAACCACATTGAGACTTAGGCAATGTGGGTTAAGTTACTTGCCAGTGGCAGCATGCGCTCAGACGGGGACTCGAACCAGCAATCCTCAGGTTGCAAGGTGAGCCACCCACTGCCACCCATGCTGAATGTTTTCCACCCGTGAGCAATCATTCTCACTATAGAATGATTGATTGTAAATGAACTTGTGACCCTTTCTAGACTGATGGGCAGCAACAATTGCTTCTATAAGATCATTGTTGATGTCTTTCCTCCTTAGCAAAACATCTGCTTTTATAAAAAGGTGACCCCACTTGCTGATCATCAGTTAATCAAGTGTAGCTGATTAGAGGCATTTGGTTGCTACTTTCCCTCTTAATTCCTATGGAAGCAGTAAGGGTGTACTAAGTTCTTCCGCACACAGCTTCTGCATTTGGGTTTAGTTTTGTTTTGTTTTTTTGGTTGTTTTTTTTTTTAAATAAACACTGCATTGTCATT
>VUQK01015281.1:0-20245 GCA_015106715.1 Bujurquina vittata
ACCATATAAAACTATAGTGTATCACAACATAAAGACAACAAGAAGTGCAGAAAATATCTGTAAAAAAAGACACAACGGCTCCTAGAAACAAACTTTTCTTGTTCGACCATTCGCGCAAACTAGGTTAGCTTGAATTGTGTTAGCTTGAACTAACTCGATTCAGGCTAACTCAGAAAAACAGTTCACTTGAATGGATTTGCTGTTTCAAGGTCGGCTTTCACACACACACACACACACAGGTCACAAGATTGTGAACTGCTTGGTGTGATGGTGCTGTTCAGTTAACACACACCAGCTGTACGGCAAAATCCAGAGAATCCCTTTAAAAAGAACTTGATCAATGTCTAATTAAAGTTGCCCCTTCCTCTAACCAGTACCTGAGACCTCCTCAACGGGAGTTATGATGTGAGAAAACACACAGCACACTTCGGCAGTGTTTGTTGATTTAGTTATGGGGAGGCCGAGTATTAAAACCAAAATTGGATTTAGAGGGATGTGAGAGATGTGTAGAGGGAGGGGGGGCTAGCAGTGGGTCAAGTATATAGATAATGTGATTACGCTAGAATAATGGGGGGGGGGGCTCTCTTAAATTCCACTTCTGTAAACCACAGCAGTGCAAGGCTCTAAATTTCCCCACAAAGAGATCTGCAAGATTGGCTTGGGAGAAGCTGCTCCCATACTGAATATAGCCCTTTTCCCATAGCAGCCAGACATCAAATCATTAACTCAATATAACTCATAATCCTGCACTTCATAAAGAAGTTCCAAAACCATTTTTAAACACTTTGTTAACAAAATAAAGATTTTTTTAAGTGAAAATTGCTAAAGTATGAGTGAAAAAATGATTCAACGGGACTGGCTCTGAGCAATAACAATAAAGAGGCTCGGAAAAAATCAGAATGCCGGTATCGGTATAATTTATCAAAACCAGTAATCCAGTTGTTATTGATGTCTGAATCAAGCCAGTAAACACATGAACGTGCTTCTCAGGACTACTCATCTCTCAGTCCTATTTGATCAGTCTCTCTCTCTCCTTCTCTCAATTTACAGAATCAATGCAAGGTAATTTCACGTGGCCGTTCCCTCAGATCTTCTAAAAATCTGCCATATAAATTATTCAGGCTGGCTGGGCAGGAGAGCCCATGGAGATGCATGGTAGATCAGTGACCTTCCGTTTAGCTGGCAGTCAGTAAGACAACTAGAGTCAGTCAGTCAGTCGGTGAAGCTATCTGGCAGGAGAGCTGCTTGTTTTAATATCCCTCAGGCAGCTAAAGTCAGTGCTGTTATGTGCAACTCTGGAGCACGATGGCAAGCTCGGAATGCATAACATTAAGCATGGCTGCAACACATACACCAATTGAAAAGAAGACGTGGCGTATTTGTGGAGTGAAGTCTACCCAGTCTTGTGAGGCCAGACTTCAGGTTCATCCCACTTCAGTTCTGCTTGGTCATCTCTGCAGCGCTACAGCAGCAACGACATGCTAATTGGCTACACTTGGTTACATCGGCTGTGAGAGCCTGTGCTTATGTTTCAAATGAGTAAAATTGCACAAAGAAAAATACTACACTGAATTTCAGGAAAAGAGCAGAATCTCTTTTTTTAAACATGCTTTGCGGCACAGTTTTGTCATGCTTAAAGTCATTGTGCTGTTGCGCGATTGAATGGTTTGTGTTAAACAGTGTTATGTTACAACATGGTAGTAGAGTGGGTAACACTGCACCACAGCAAGGAGGCTCTGACAGTAAGCTAGGGCCATTCTGTGTGGGGTTTGCATGTTCTCCCTGTACTCCAGCTTTCTCACTCAGTTCAAAGACATGTTTGTTAGATTAATAGGTAATTGTAAATTGGCCATAGTTTTAGATACTTTTTCGCTTACAGTACTAGATTTCAGGAAAACAACTGAACTCACCATATGACGGTATACTCTAGGAATCTTGATTCAGCTAGAAATGTCATTGTTCTTGAAAGAAAAGCACATCTACAGTAACATAACATGGTCTGAAATATTTTAAATGACAAACACACAATAATTTATCATAAGTGATTTTAATAGACTGTCTACACCAGGGGTGGGCAAATGTTTTGGCCCTGGGGCCGCATTGACTTTTTGAAATTTGACAGACTGGCTGGGCCAGCACCAGGCGCATACACATCAATCATAAACATAAAAAAGGCATTACAGTGTTAATGCTTAAATTTACTTTTAGTGAGAACAGTGTTGTTTTTGCCAGTGCTTCAAAGTCTCGTGTTTGTTGTAGCAATTCTCAGAATCCTTAACTTTAGTGATAATTATGATTTGATTTGATTTGGGCAATTCTGTACCAATCTTCGGCAGGCCAGAATAAAAAGAGCAATGGGCCGGGTGTGGCCTCCAGGCCATAGTTTGCCCACCCCTGGTCTACACCTTACAGAGACCCATTTTCAGTTGCACATTATTTAATCTACTGCAAGTTAACCATGCTAAAATGCTAACTGACCACTAAAAATTCCATCAACTGGTTTGATTACAACAGCTGAAAACTGTGGCGCTGACTAACAACGCAAGTTTGGTTTGTTGACACCTGGAGCATCAGCCTTTGCAGGTTTGATTATAGTAGATTATTAGTAGATTAGACTACCGATTATAGTCATAAAATGGCACAAGAAAGAGAGCTTCTGAAAATCAGCAGAGTATTCTTGTCTTATGGAATAAATTCTGTTGCGTGAGAGATATTGCTAAAAACAGCGTGCGCTACTCCCTTCACAGAACACAACAAACTGGCTGGAACCGGAATAGAAAGAGAACTGGAAGGCCAGGGTGCACAAGTGAGCAAGAGCACATATACGTCACAGTGTGTAGTTTGGGAAACAGATACAACGCGGGTTCTCAATAATGCAAATGACTTTCAACTCTGATCAAAAAATAATACAGAACAAATAATTAGTGATTCCAATAATTACTGTGAGTGACAACACTCGTTGTTGGTTCACAACAACCTACTGTGTAAATTACTGTACACTTACTCGCTACTTTTAGGAAACAGTTTTTCATTGCTCTTCTTTATTTTTCCTTTTAATGTATTTTAATCTGATAATATGGGGCTATTTTCACTTCAATCCTACAGTGTGGCTTTAGCACTTTATATAATTTAAGCTGCCATTTGTTGCCACATTACATCATGCAGGGTTCATAAATGCACAAACACAGCAGCAAAAACTGTCAGGTAGCTATAATTAATGGGAAATCTCTGACTAAGGTGTGCGAACACTGATACAGTAAGCGATGGAAGCAGGGAGAAATTGCAAATAACTTGAAGCCTATGTGTCTGCTGCATGGCTCGCTGTTGAGCTGAAGTAGACCGTGGAGACATGAGCATGAAACTCGCTGGAATAGAGGTGAGTAATTGGCACCCTGTTGGCTGATCCGAGTCTACGAGGGATGTCTGCGTGTGTGGGTTTGCCTTTGTGAGTAATTGCAGGTAGAAACACATCAAATGGACGGTGCATACTCATGAAGCAACGCGCAAATGCATGCACAGACATACAGTAATACCAGGGATGCTTGTGTTGAACAGCAGTCACACATCTGGCGTGGTACTAAAACTTTGGCAGAATTCACATTTAAACCAAAGACGCCAGCATTAGGAACAAAAGAGACTTCTTTCTTGATGGTTTATAGATAGAAATGCTGTAACAACCTCAGTCCCTCATTCTTCTTTTGTTGCTTTCGTCCTCTGAGTTGAAGCTTCGCATCATCTCTCCACATTCTGCAACAGCTCGTGTTGATCCATGCGTTCCTGTAGTATTTTGCTATGATCCTCAAAGGTAAATTAAATATTTAAGCAGACGTTCACAAGATAAACTGCTGTTGCTTTATTTTAACATGTCAACACCCATCACTTCTCAGTGCTGATGAATAATATAACAGACCGGGCACACAGCAGCGTGGAGAGGATTGCAATGCGTGTGTGCCAGTTAGAGGGGTGGGGACCAGAAATAATATTGGTAATTTCATCAGCGCTGAATTAGATATGCCAGCATCCCAGAATTCTTTGCGGTTTCATGCGACACAAAGGTTCTGCGTTTAATGACTTCTCATCTCCCAAAAGCCTTGGGACCTTGATGACCCATGTCCTGAGGCTGAAACTTGTTTACACATTTTCAGACTGTTTTGTCTTTTCCCTGCTAATGAAAACAGCAGTAATCCTTTTTGTATTTGTGCGATGTTTAAAGGCTTTTGGATTTAGCTAGAAATAATGCAACGCATTGCATCAGATGAAACAATGTAATGTAAAATAGAACACAGGTAACCCTTTGTCACGTTAAGTGTTAAGGATGAGCCGATATTAATGTTGTCTACCCTAGCATCTGTGTGTGGATGTGAATTTATAGTCCGCTCTTACACACCCCTCTTCATGTGAGAAGAGCTACTTCACATACCTCTTCTCACATAAAAAAGTGAAAATAAGATTTTGCTAGCACTTCATTATATAGGGTATAAAGGGCTGCATCAGTAGAATACTGGGAGTTCAAGATGAAGCTGTTTCTATTGGAAAACGCATGATTAATTTATGATTTATGATTCTAGTACAGAACATGACCATCTACTGTAGTTTAAAGCAACCCAAGAAATTCTATCAAATAGATGTTTTATTTGCAACGAAAGTTCTCACAAAGCACCGTAATTAAATGATTAAATGTACCTTTTGCTCTAACTGTAAAGGAAATGAGCCAGTCAGTCTGCAGCAGCGGGGGGGTTGGGGTAATGAAATTGATTCCAATATCTCAGAGAGGAAATCTCACAGACCAAAAGACATTGCTGAAAGAGAACTAGTCGGAGATAACGACATAAATATAATGACAGTGGTGCCAATCATTTCACGGTCTAACATAATGTAAAGTAATGGAAGCTGCACGCATGCCTTATTGTAATTCAGGAAAACCATTACCTCAAACACACAAAATGGGCATTAGATAATTTATGTCCCAGGAAGTGGATAACTGTATCCTTTCAACATGCTATATTCCTGATAAGTTATCTCATTTTTAACAGACAGTAGAGCTATAAAAGCCATCACTCTGATAGGAGCAGCAGCATGGAAGCTCATCTGCTGCTTGACAGTGACAATGCACAACTGACACAAAACACAGACAAGCTATCTGAGCATGGTACAAGAATTTGAAGCTCTATAAAGAAGTAATAATGCATTATTTATGTAACTGAATACAACCAGGGGCTTTACTTTGACCAGCAGTCTTACCAGACTAACCTAAAGCAAACATCTGCCATAGATGTGGCATTTTGTCAAGAAGACACGATTCCTTGTTACACGTCACATGTTGTTACAGCTTGATTCAGATGCGATGATGTTACCGAACCAAAGTACAATATTTTGTACCTGAAAGGGGGTGAAAGAAAAGGGGTGGCGCTACCGCGGGATCTTCTCAGTCTCCTCAACAACTCAAAACTGCTTTATTCCTAGAAGCATATTCAACTGATATATTTAAGGGTTAATTTGACAAACCTATTTTTTTTTTTTGGTGTTGTTGTTTTAAAGGGATTCAAATTTTTAAATGAAATTGTAAAAGATTTTATCCTTTCATCTATTCTTTTTTTCTATGATTCCTACAACAGACTGCGCAGAAGTGAAAAAACATAACAAAACAATACAATTTAAAACAAACAATTAATGAGCAACGGGGTGAAAGTTTTAAAAGAAATGTGAAATTGTTATTTTCATTTTTAGAAAGAATTTCAGGCATTTAGTTTAGAGTGATTCATTAAAAAACTTATTGAGCTGTAGTCTTGACTTGATGAGTAATCTTGTACAGCTCTTATACTGTTTCCCATTATCCAGAAATAAATGACCACAATAGCCACTGTTTGGCAAACGACACAGATTTGCTACCAGTTGAGTCAAGGTAAGTTAAACCTTAATTTAATATGTAATTTATGAGATTATTAAGTGAATGTTCACAAAATTCACAAATGTATTCCTTGTCAAAAACACAGGCACCCCAAACCTGCCAAACCCGGTCTCACAGCATCACCTGCATGTTTCCCATGATGCTCCGCTCTCCTCCTTCACCTGCTACTCTCAGACTGCCAGCCCTACAAATAAAGTAAATGTAACAGAAGCAAAATGTGGTTATTGCTGGTGACTTTGGGACCGTCAGAGATTCCCTCAGGCCCAGTCTTGCCCTCATACATGGCAGCCACTCAACTTTCAGTTAATTACCTGGCCTAGCAAGCTAATTTCCTCTCAGCTCAGTGGGCTGTTCCCCACTGACATGGCGTAAGAGGACAAAAAGAGTTCTCCATCCAACTGAGTTTGCGTGTCTACCGGATGACTGCGGCTACTGTGGAACATTTGTCACATACCTCTGGGGTTTGGGCCAGAGCAACACTAATACGCACCAAACAGCCTCCTTGATATCTCAAACAGCCAGTTATAAGCTGCTGGTGGGGCGGAAATGTTTCGGCGAATCCTGAATACTACAATTAAACGCTCAACATAATACCAAATTCTGACTGAGTTATCATCTTATGTAGTTTTCTTTTTATGATTGCATGATCTTAACATTAATCGTCCCACAATGTGTTAAAATGTGAGTCTAAAAGGTATGCACGGAAAGATGGCTGGTTAAATGCTCATCTCTCCTAAATCTGCAGGACAAAATCATTCTCCTTGCCTTCCCCTAATTTATAATTTAGCCTGCCAAAAATAATTTTACTTTTTATGTTAGACACATTTTACACTCCATTTCCCATTGACATTACCGCTGTCATGAGTGTTTGTCTGGCTCTGGCTTTGTCTGAGAGTTACAGCACAGAGAAGCAATACAGAGCTTTTTGCTGCATCCAGGAGGAGCGAGCTTTAAACTGACAAAGCTAACAGCAGCTTGATTAAAAATGACAATGATATGCACCGGTGGAAGATAAACAAAACGCCTAATCATGCACTCCTGGGTTAATAGCTGCTCTGATGGCCTATAGGCAAGGGTGTTTGGGATAATTGGTCTCAGATGTGATTACAAATTCAAAGGCCATGATAACATTTAAAAGTAACATTTTCCCCTTTGCAGATGAAGACATCCACCTTGAGAATTGAATGTCCCTGATGGCCTTAACGCTGAAGCATCTTTGAATTTTTAACCAGCTCTCTTTTCTTCACCATTTTAAATGACAGAACACATCAATAAGGGCATGCCTGTTCAACTTGCAAATTAAATATTCATCTCTTATTTGCAGAAAGAGCCAATGCCATGGGATTTTAAAATGAGTCTTAGGCTGTGAAACAAAGACTTGTTTGCCTGAATAAGAATAAGTCCACACAGCATCTGTCGTTTTTAGCAAGTTCAAGAAGTTCTGAAAGGTAAAGCCAGAATGGCAAGGCAAGATGAGCTTGTCTGGTTATAAAATTGTTCCATGTGACTTACACCAGCCTAATGCTCCCCTAAATCCTTTCATACCAAGCAGCTGTGACAAACATTTGAGTTTCCCCAGGCCGCTTAGGCTGCGAGACTTGACAAATTTTCAAGGGATGCTTTCCATCCATCGCCTTGGCAGACAAGCGAGGAAGAGGGGGATAGAGTGGAGTAAGAGGAAGAGGAAGAAAAAAAGATGTATTATAGAGAGGAAGACAGAAAGGGGGGAGAGAAGGAGGGGGAGAAAACAGCCAGTAATCCACTCAAATACTTCCTCAACCCTCTTTCCTGAGCTCAGCCTGGCAAACATTACATCCTCCAGCTTCCTCCTGAAACAGGGCTTTGTAATCAGAGTTTTCTCTCTTTCCGACAGCTGGTTGTTCACACTGGCAGCCAATTAGGAGAGAGAGAGAGAGAGAGAGCTTTTTCAATGACACTGGTGAGGGAGAACATTATCTGACAGCACAGCTTCAGTGATGATTTCCTGTTGCACTGACGGGCAGCAGCACTTCTAAACAACAGCCAGAGGAGCTGGACAGTCTGAACTAATGCCACAATTACAGAGATTAACAGACGGAACGAGACAGTGGAATGGTCTTTGCTAATTCGATCACATGCTTGAGAATGGAGGACCAGAGTTTGTCAGTTTGGTTTGAGTATATAAAAACAAAAACGAATAGAGCCTCAGAGTCGCATATTTGGCGAAATTTTCAAGGGCCTGAAGTGGGACAGAAAACATGTGTTTGGTTTGGAGAGAATTTTTAAAACTCCTTTAAAAAAAATGCATGAATGCATACTTTTAAAACAAACTGTCTGCTAAGTATATGTGTGGTCCACATATAAACACTCCACAGTACATACAAATGCAGTAGATACAGTACCACATGTACTGTCATAACAAGGGCAAAGGTTTCCCCCACACACTGTATCGTCTTTTCTTTCCTCATGCGGCCTATTTTTCTCCTCCTGATCATCTGAGCAGCTTAAGCTAATATGCAGAACATGTGATTGCTAAAGCAGAAAACATGATTAAGTCTCTCCTCTTTTTTTGAAGACGACCCTCTGCAGTGCAGAGATCCTGTAGGCTTAGTGAACATTCATCCCTGCAGTCTGGGTCAGGAGACAACAGTGTTCATGGCTGATTAATATCTGAGAGGGATTCTATCACATGAAAAGGCAGATATTTTTGCTGCGAGTCACAACTGATCTTTTGGCGTTACTGATTATTTGTAAAGCTCCTTATCACATTCAAAGTCTTAACAGGCTTTACTGTGGCAATTTAATATTGGCAAGACAATAATTATTGTTGCTTTGGAGCTTGTAAAATCTAAAAGTGCCATGCACTCATTTCATCTGTAATTCCTTTTAATGCTTTTTTTCTCTCTCTTTTCTTTCAGATGAATGAGTTTGTATATTTTAGGACAAGTATTGTCAAGAGGAGAAAATAAGATTCTGCTATCTTCTTTTCTTCAAGCACAAATTCAACCAAAGCAAAAGTATGAGCGCTTTCATTTTAGCAGTATTCCTTCCTCCCGACTGTAACAATGGCACAATAGGCTACGTGCGATAAGCTTCCTGAAAGATGTTGCAGCAGATTGTATTAAAAGGCTGCAGAGGTCAGGGTGTTGTTTTGCTTTCTTTCTGGATTTTGCCAGGAATTTAAATGGCCTTAGCTTCGCTACTGTTGAGTTGCACATCAATATGAGACGTTCATTTGTCAGAAAATAAACCCTCATTGCTACACTGACCCTGGGACACTTTAGCACAGCCACCCAAATCACACACACACATACACACACACACGCACGCACGCACGCGCACACACACACACACACGCAAGCAAGATCATAAAAAATGAAATAATGCTGTGGAAAGGGCTTAGAGGATAATCCAAGTGAGTGGAGTGTACTACATCGTCACAGGAATTAAATTCCCTCTTCATCCAAAAAAGGACATGGCAGCAAGGTTAGGTCAGTGTATGACACAAAGGGATACCGCCACAAATCTGCTGTCTTTATTTTTCCTACGCTACAAACATTTTTTTCTATCTATTCATCTTTTTTGCCCTCTTTTGTCTCCAGCTGCATTCATTTAAGTGGCATTTTAGTGGATTCTAATCCACCACCATCAGATGGGTGGTATTTTTTTTTTAACGTCAGAAAAACATCATCCTTTGGCAACGTGTTGATTGCATGTCTCTATCTAAGTGTAAAGATCGTGTAGTGACACTTAAAGTTAGTTGTCTTGTCAGGTCAGTGGAGGCATGGAAGCCCTGTAGGGACACGTTCATGATGGAGATAAACATCCATTGTGACAGATAACAAGCTATGATATACCAATATGGCTTCACAGTAGCCACACACACATGCTCAAACTGCTGTCATACTCCGGCTTAATGAAGTCTTTATGGCCCTGGTTAAAGGCTATTTGGTGCATGCATTTCACTCTGAGCTAAGTTCACAACAGTTATGCCACAGTTGGCAAACTACCAGGCCCTGTGCACTCACAACATTTTCCAGTTAAGGATTTGTGAGGCATTAATGTGGTGTGGCTTTTGCAGACATCATATGGGTTTCAGGTTACATCAAGATTGAAATCTCTCATAGAGCTACAGTGTGCGCTAAGACCTAAAATAGAAACAGAATGATCTGAATCAAAGTTGTGTGTGCATAGTAATCCAGTGCAATCCATAAAGACTGCGAAATGGCCAAAGCGAGCGTGCTCAATACTATACCGTAGTTCCTGAGGTCACCGTGGATGTACTGAGAGGTATTCACCAGTCAAGTTGTGATTCAATTTCCTAAAATTGTCAAGGTGCCTCTGAAGGCAAACATTGGTAGTATCACACTGGTCTGTAAATATAAACAGTACCACAAAAAAATTGAGCAATAATTTTCCCCTCACTGACCTCCACACTGTTGGCCAATCATAGTGTGAACAAGGTATTAATGACAAGTCTCTTTTTTATGCTATCCAACCATTAATTCAGACTATAAATCCCACTTAGCACCAATGTTTGTCTAGCCCGAGTGCACAAATGACTCATCATTTGGAAGCAATAGCAGATAATATCTCTGCTGTAAGTCTTAAGTTGACTCTGTTTTGTGTAAACTGCTTCTATTCTCTTGTAATTTCAGCCTCATATTGCAAAGTCAGGTAGATATTTCACCTTGAGGAATTTGTCCTTTAGCATCTGAGAGCTTCGCACCACTCAGCACTTTTTCCCCCGGACTCCAGAAATCATTATCAGCCACTGTGGGGTATTTAAACAGCAGCCAAGTTGGTGCTTTGATTTTCCTCATCGTCATCCTTAGCTCCCCACGTTCTCTCGGAGATGGACGTGAATGGAGCAAAGATTTCAGGGTAATTCATCATTTGAAAGGTTTATGCATCATTGTGTGGCAGCAGTTGCAATGCCATAACTCAGATCTGAGTGTGGATCGTTTGAGCTGGATCGGTTCATGTTAAACAAATATTTCTGAAACTCGTATTTTCTCTGTTTTTCCTGAAGCCAACCCACACTTCTCCTGAGATCAAAAGAAAAAAATCAATAATGTTGTACATTTTGCAACAGTCAGAATGAGCATGAGTGTCTAAATTTTCTCAATCAAACAAGTGCATTCCAATCCCATACTGGCATCCAAATCTCCTTTTAGAAAATGTCAGCATTTACAGAGAAACATTTCTACCATAAAACTATGACATACTATAAAACACTAAACCCTAAAACTGCACTTTACATGCTTAAGTATGTCTGAGCATGTGGCTGCATCTCTGTATCTCTATTTATGTTGAAACATTTATTTGATTGCAATATTTTGGTCTCTTCAGTATTCCACACTGTCCAGCCTTCACTGTGTATATGGGCAGCCGCTCAACAGGTCCGAAGATTCAATCAGGGGACTACTGAGATGATTTTCACAGACCACCTCAATCAAAGTATGCATCAAAAAAAGGAGCGCATCTCAAGTGTAAAACAGAAGAAACTGGTAAGTATAAAAACAAATGTTTCAAATTAGTCTTTTATAGAAAAAAAAATGGGGAGTTTTGACTCTGTTTAGCCTATATTCCCTTTTGACTTATTTGTAGCATGGCCAAAGTTTCAAATAATGAGGTCACTGCATGTACAAGTAATCCCTGTGAGCTAAAAGCTCAGGCTTCAGACTGCTTTAAATGCTCGAGAGAGGGGATATCCTTAGCATGGCCATAGCAGGCACTCAGCACTGGCTGTGAAGAGAGGAGTTTGCAATCCAAACCATCTCTTTGTAAGGGGCAACATCATAAGAGAGTTGGCTTAAAGAGCAGGTGACCTTAAATTAAGAGGAGGAAATTATGACAGCTAATTTCAGAGAATGGAGTAGGGAGTCGAATCAAGGCTCAGTATGAAGTAAATCAAGATTATTTAAAATATTTAAATCATGCAAAGCGATTAGAGTGAATAAAAATATGAAGTTGGAAGTGAACAGACTGCTTTAAAATGGCTGATAGCTGCAAGATTTAAGTTGCATTAAATTTGTTTTAAATTAAATTTATTAGTTATTGTTTTTGGAGCTTCAGTGTCTTGAGCTTACATGAACATTGCTTGAGTAATTTAGTGATTGATATATATATATATATATATAGATATATATATATATATATAGTTTCCATATAGTATCTTCCTCTGATGAACCTGTGACTCAGGGTTACAAATCTTTTTTTTTTCAACTTACTATACGCATGTTTCATGTGTAAAAGACAAGCCAGGACAACATCATCCGCTGCCTTTAAGGGGCACGGAAACTCTAGGTGTTGATTAGAAGACCATTTTATATGATCCCATCACAGGGCACGGATAAACCTACCATTCATGCCATTATAGATGCTTCGATGATGTGGCGACAGCTCATCTCCAGCTGGCCTTCTCTGCCCTTCTCTCACTGGGCTGCCAAACTTCACATGGTCAGGGCTCATGCTGTACTGGTGCCTATGAGTTTCCGGGCTGCCCCCCTGGACTACACAGCCCTTTTCATGGTGTTCCCCAGTCCCCAAATGTGCCTGTCGGGGCTCTGGGCTTCCACAGCCTGAACTACTGATGCTGCTCCTGTTGTGCCTCTGATAGATCTCCCCACTGCCTCCCTGGCCCAGGAAGTGCTGCCTCTGGCCCAGGACGAGATCAGAGCTATGGTGCTTGGGGTGCTGCTCCGGACTTCGGTGACCCACGTTCCTTCCGTATTTTTCAGGGCTAAGGCCCCGCATGACTCGACTATGGTCAGGCACAGATATAGAGCCACAGCGGGGCCGGCATAGCTGGGGGAGGGTATATGGGTACTCCAGGCTTGTACTCCGATGTCGCCCAGCTGGGTGCTCAGGACTGGACATCTCCCTGTCTCCTCCACTTATTCCTCCTATTCCACTGATGCTGCTACACCTGGGTTTATGCAGAAGCTCAGGGCTTCCTTTTTCCCCACCACTGCCAACCCCACCCACTCCTGCAGCCAGGTGAGGCTGCTTATGGTGAGGATGATCAGAGCTGTCAGCGCTCCCTGCACTAGAGGTGCTGCTCCCATCACCTACGTCTCTCATTAGCAGCCCCTGCCCAGGCACCAGCAGCAAACTATTCTGGCTGTCTATGGAGTTGCGGCACCCTCCCATTCCCACACTCACTCCACCTCCACTTCCCCCACCGCCACCTCCTCCACCTACTACCCCCTTTTCTTCATCCAGTAGAAGACAGAGCTCCTTCAGCTCCAGGTTCTCCCGGATTACCTCCTCTTGTCGAAGTTCCAGCTCCTTGAGTTTCTGGAGATAGAGCGTCACCTCTTTACGCATTATGCTGGCACTGTAACGTCCGAGACGCTGCCACTCTCTGGATACACGCTTTCCTTTTTGACGATCATCATCTAAGAAGCAGCACAAGTCCCGCAGCTCACGATTGTCTTCCTGCAGCTTCTGGTTAATGTCCTGGAGGGCAAGAGGAGAAATACGAGAAATTTAGAAACGAGTGACCGAGTTTAACGTCTATGAACCACAAATCCTGAAAATAAATAAGTAAATAAAAAATTAGGAACACAAATTAGCTTTTGAAATGTTACAAAACACAGTAGTTTTTCATGGATTACTTAACTCCACTAAATCAGTGATACTATTGTGTAATTTGAATACATTAGTCAAATGGTGTATGCAGTCATACATCCACTGACTCACTGTGTACCATGTGGAACACATGATGTAGATTAGAATCTTCTGTAGGAGAAAAGGAAAAGGCCACACATAGAAATGAGGCAAGGTCACGAAATCACTAACCAACTTTTGCTTAAAACATCCTTTCTTCACACACCCCCCCCCTTATCTTTCTGTAAACATTTAACTCTCTTCTATCCTCCCTCTCTCCCTCACTCCCCCTCTTGCACCCTCCAGCTCTTTCCTGTGTAATTAGGCCGCTTGGATGGGTGGAGAGGTGACTAGGTCTCCAAGAAAAGCAAACGATCCCGATGTGCTTCAGCTAAGACTACCTCGGGCTGATTCTTGGTTTTCACTGTAAACACTGTGGACACTGTGCCATAATTATTTTATTTAAAAGAATGAAGGCACTGGGTAAAGGTTACCGAAAGGAAGGAAGCCTGCATACAGTTTCAAAGCAACTGCCACATTATTTTGTCTTCCGAATTTTCTAGGAATGCAAGGCATGCGCAAGCAAGATCAGATTTGCGCACCGCATTCCCTGCGCTTTAGTATTAGAAGAAAACAGTTTTAAACCATAAAACCTACTTGTCATTGCTCTGAGTGGAAAGGGCACAGCTTGGTAGCGATTTTGCTAACACGCACGATCATCCCTTCCTTTGTTAATTCACTTAAAAAAAAAACTGTTAACGCTATTACCCTTTATTAGTTCCTGCATGTAAATGTGCGCACATAGGCTTCGCATCCATTCAGCCTCAAATTATCGCATAAACAATAGCACATTAAACTTCCAAGATACCATCTCTTCTCACACCATGTTTGCAGAGACGCTCTCTATACAGCAGAGCATTACTTCTGCTGTGCGCGTTCTCAGGTGTGCTCTAAACCTATGATCTCATCCTTCACCAATGCGCGCCCCCTCACCTTCAGCCCCCTTATTTCATTTAAGTGTAGCTGGAGGCTGCGATTGACCTCCCGGATGAGATTCCCGTGGTCCAGAATCACGCTCATCTTGTCGGCCTCAGACCGCCTCAGCCGGCGCACCAGATCCTCCTTGGTCCACTTGAGCAGCTCCTCGTCAGTCAGACCGGAGATGTCCTCTGCTGGACTTTCCGTCTTCGCTATCGACAGCTGAAGCTGAGGCTGGGGCGGTGGAGTCGCTTTCTCCATTGGCACAGCTCCTCCGACACCGACAAGGGGCAGAAAATATTTAGAGGCTCGTTTACAACCTCTGCTTGCATCCGCTCCCCGGTCGACTTAGGGTGGAAACGATTACCGATTGTAAATCAGACGCATAGTTTGGCCTTTTCTGTTGCTCCCCACTCTTCCACTCTCTTCCTAGAGCAACAGCTGACGATGCCGGCTGGGCGCGATACAGCGGAGAAGATGCTCTACTATCACTGCAACATCCTTACAGCCGAAATGGACTCTGTGTGCGGCCGATGTGCGCTAGAATCCAGATTCTGCCGGTCAGGTGGTCAAAGTAAGAAAAGCTTCGGTTTATACACACCTGCCGCATGTAGGCTCAGCACAGTGCGAGAGAGAAGTGATAGTCCGCTGCGCACAGCAGAAACACGGGGAGAGGAAACGGCTCCCCCCTCTCTCTCTCTCCTCTCTCTCTCCAGGTCTCTCCCTCCAGGGGCTTGAGCCTCACCAAAAATATAGTTTGGTTACAGCGCCACCTAACGTTCAAAATTATTCCAAACAATTCTGAAGTGCTGCGTTTATTATTGACCTTCTGGATTCACTTGAAATGCCAGCGGGGAAACTAAAGTTAAGATTCTGCTACTTTCAACCAAAGAAATAACTTGTAAAAGTGTGATGATTTAGCAGAAAGCAGCCTGTGTGATGACCAAACAATATATATTTTTTTTTTTTGGGGGGGGGGGTCTCAAAAACTGAGCAACGGGCTCTTCACTTTCGTCTATAGGCTCCGTGGACTGTCCCATGTTGTGTAACGTAGCGTTTCAAGTTTAAATTATTTATTTGAGTTTTTCAAATGGACAGTCACTTATATCTCAGGTGCTGAAAATTTCCTCTCTATATTAAGTAAATAAAAAATAGAGTGCCTTTATAGTAGCTTAGCAGTTTTTAAGCGTGCACACTGTCTATCCTTAAAAAAAATCGGGTAGCCAAAATACACATTTTGGTATGTAATAATAGGTGTAAATCAAAATTAGTCATACAGAAAAGTAGTTCTAAAAAAATCTTTAGCTGATAACTACAATAAAGTTTCACGCTGATTAGGTTAACAGTAACTTTCAAAATAGGCAAAGCAAATAGTTCATTATTCATTATTTGCCTCTACAATTTAGTGAAGTAGAAGAAAAGTGGCATAGAAAGGAATTATTCATCAGCAGACTTAAATGTACGAGATGATAGAAATCAGACACAATCGTCGAACTACACGTTACACAGTGTACACAGTACAAAATTTTCAGTGGACATAACAAGCACTACAACTGATTACCCGGACTTACGCGGCTGTTGCAGTGGACCAAAACAACTCCTTTTCCCAGAGTTACCCACTTCCGCTACCTACGCAGTGCACGACGTATGAACGTCATGGAAAGACGAGCCAATAGGACACGCCTCATCTTGGAGTAACACGTCATTCTACTAGAGCGCATACGCCGGCAGATAGGGAGTGATCGCCACAGCGTCGTCTCTGTGTCCTCCTGGGCATCGGTGTCCTTTTCCTCCGGATGCTGTAACTTGTTGCGAACCGAACAGATTCTTTATTTTTGTCCAGACCTAAACCCAACTCATATAAAAGGTAAGAGCTCGTTATTATTTTGTTCAAAACTAGACCGCCCGTATTCCTCTTTCATTTGCGAAAGCACAGGAAGTAGGTTAATGCTACATTCCGTTAGCTAACCCAACACCGGCAAGTCGTACGAGCTGGAATTAGCATGTAGATGAGTGCTAGAGAAGTAAGAGAGCGTGTTTTACAGCGGCGATATCTGTTTAACTAATGGGGCTTTTCAAAACACCACTACATTATGTTGTGATTTGGCTATCAGCATACTCAGCGTAAATAAACATTTGAATGAGTACGAGTTCTGATAAAGACCCACTCTTACTGGTGGCTTCATTGCTGGTAATACGTGGCCTGCGCTCAGTGTTGAAATGTTTTCATATTCACAATACTGTAAGAGTAGCTCTTTCCGTGTACCTTCTTAAAAGGAGGGGAAACGGAAAACCCCTTTCCCCACTCCAAACTAGAATATGCCTCATACTCATTAAATTGTTGATTTATTTTATTTGCGTTAAATGGACAACGTTAAGCAGTGAGGTGGAGTAGTAATAAAGTTGAAGCCAGTAATAGTAATTTGCATTGATCGTATTAATAAAAATACAGTCACTGACTAGAGAAATTGGTAGTCTTGCCAAATATTCCTTAGTGCCAGTAATGCAAGTTTATTTGTAAAGACAAATTTTTAAACAATGAGAGTGTGTGCTTTTAATAATTCACAACAAAAGTACATCCAGTGGAACAATAACGATAGTTATAGTTTAGGCATGTAGGCTGACAGCAGTAAAACAAATAAGCAGATGAGGAAAAACAATTTTTTTGCAGTGAATATACATTTTTAGTGCACAACCTGAGTAGAAGCTCATCTTAGTTGTGAGAATATATGCTTACTTTTTGTTTGTTTTATGAGGTCCGAGATGAAACAAGTCATTTGCAAATGTTACCCTTGGCTCTGGGATGTGTTGACTTTGCCATGTTACACTTTTTGAAAGTACACATGAGTTAGCTGGGTGAATCAGGAAAAAATTAAGACAGATGGTATTGTAATGTGAAAGTAATCAAATGTCTCATCTCTCCCTGTTGTACCGTTGAGTTACCTAATTTAGAACATATTTAATATTTTAAATGTCGTGCACTTCCTGTTTTTGTAGTCCTTTGAATTTTGTTCTTAAAATAATTTTGTAAGCATTTGTTGCCTCTCATTGTTATGATAGTAGATACTAGAGTTGCTACAACAGGATGTTTGGCGTCACTAATATTTCAGTGACGTGAACCAGCAAAGGTAAAGCCTCAAAAAATACCTGCAGGATTCTTCTGGGCTCTTTGAAAACTTGCTGGTCAGGTTTCATGATGTCAAAATTTGTGCGTCATTATGTCTTATTTTAGCACAGAAGAGAAAGGAACTTGAGTATAAAAAGCAGGTGTTCACTCCAGCTAGCAGGAAAAAGCAGGTACACAGCAGAGAGGGAACATCAGGAGATTTGGAGTGGCACAGTTTGGCCTACCACTTCCACATTGATTTTATTTCTTCAGCGGACTGAAAACCTCACTGTTTTTTTTGTTTTTTTGGGGGGGGGCGGCTCTTTTCCTTCTGAAGATCAGTCATGGCAACCTACCAGGAGTTTATCCAACAGAATGAGGACAGGGATGGGGTGAGATTCAGCTGGAATCTCTGGCCCTCGAGCCGCCTGGAAGCCACCAGGCTGGTAGTCCCTGTCTCCTGCCTCTTCACACCACTCAAGGAGAGGCCCAACTTGCCACCGGTCCAGTATGAGCCAGTTCTTTGCAGCCGAGCCAACTGTAAGGCAGTTCTCAACCCACTATGGTGAGTTTCAGAAAAAACAGTACTCAAGCTTGTTGTGTTTGTTTTAATCATGCTTTTATTTTCAGTACAATTTGCTTGTGTTTTTGTGTTTTAGTTTAATCATTTAAGGCCAAAAATGTCTGTCCTTGACATTTATCATCATGTTTTTGTGAATGTAAATGCAAGTGAAAGGAGGTGCATGGAATTGAATTTGACAGGTTTTTTTTTTTGACACATCAGCACTTCCAAATGCTGAGGTGTTCTAAGTACTGGGTGTGGTACATGAGAACTGCAAACACTAAAATGCGCCTTGTGTATATTTCAGTCATAGTCACTGTCCTAACAATTAGATGCAAACCTTATTTTCTTATTTTTATTTTTACAGTCAAGTTGACTTCAGAGCAAAAATATGGGCTTGCAACTTCTGCTTCCAGAGAAACCCAGTAAGTCATGTTGCAACGAGCATATTTTAGTCTAGCTGCTTTTGATACAAATCAGTGCCAGAACTTGTAGATTCCTTCATAACTTAATGTTGTTGAGTTACATTCCTTTTTTAGGCGCGTTAATCTTTAGCTCTTTCTTTGTTTGTTTGTGTGTGTGTGTAGTTTCCTCCCTCTTACGCAGGCATATCAGAAACGAACCAGCCAGCTGAACTTATGCCACAGTTTTCTACAATTGAGTACATAGTACAGGTAAATACTTCATACATGTCTGCACTCTGACCATCAGTCTGGCAGATGTAAGGTGTAAAGGTCATTTCCAATAGTATCACATACACATCTTTTTTTTTTTTCCAAGGGATACTTAATTTGTTACTGTGACAGAGATGTAATAACAGGAATGTTGTCATATAGTAAATTATACAGGCTGTAATAAGCATTTTTCACTAGAACTATAAAGATAGATTCTTGGCTTTGAAACTACTTAGGGCCTGCCTTTTATTGTGGTTGGCTTTTGCAACTTTATTTATAATGTATAGTGTTTTCAAAAAGTGGCATAAGCCTCTGATGTTCACATGTCATCTCTGCTAGTGCCAGTAATACAGAAACATACATCCAGCAAACCACACATTGAGTTCAGCCTCCTCTTCATTTATTTACAGCAACACATATAAAGGAATCCATACATAATAGTCTCCATTGTTTGACATTTTGTGATAATGACTGTTTGGAGACAAAGCTTGTGATTTCATCAGTTGTTGGCCTTTCTCTCCTGCCTCTTTATAGCGTGGGCCTGCAGCCCCTCTGATCTTCCTGTATGTAGTGGACACATGTTTGGAAGAAGAAGACCTCCAGGCCCTCAAAGAGTCTCTCCAGATGTCCCTCAGTCTCCTGCCCCCCAATGCTCTGGTGGGCCTCATCACATTTGGCCGCATGGTCCAAGTTCATGAGCTCAGCTGTGAGGGGATTGCTAAGAGCTATGTGTTCCGGGGCACCAAAGACCTTACCGCCAAACAGATTCAGGTAAGTCGCAGCAAAGGTTTTACGAATCCGGTGGGTGTGACATGCAGAAGTCCATTTAGATGTACAAGAAAATGCAAAAAATGAACTATTTTCAAAATTGTGTAGAAGTTGTGAAGTAGAATAGCTGAATACTCCACTCAGCTTAATAATGTGTGTGCTTTGGTTTGGTTTTTTTTTTCCAGGAGATGCTGGGTTTAACAAAGCAAGCAGTGTCAGGACAGCAAGGTCGCCCTGTGGCCCCTCAGGATGCTGTTGCCACTTGCAAGTACGTAGGAGCATGAACACGTCATGCTTGTCAGTTTTTGATTGCTGTTTACAAAAGACAGGGTTCGTACGGGTGCTGGAAATCCTTGAAAATGCTTGAATTTTAATATTGTCCTTTCGAGGTCTGAAAAGTGCTTGAATTCTGGATATAGTGCTTGAAAGTGATTGAAATTGTAACCGCTTTTTATGCGCACAAAAAGACATCGCGCACTGCTGCAGCTTCACGCTCTCGTGATGAAAGTTTACACGTGTGGAGCAGTGACGTGCCTTCGCAAACGAGCCGGCTCTCGCTCTGCTCGTCTCACAAACCCGTTGACAGGGGCAGTACTGATGGGCAAACCATGCAGCCAATCACACAGGAGCACATAGGAGTATACCAATTTATGTTA
>VUQK01015283.1:0-10794 GCA_015106715.1 Bujurquina vittata
TTCTAGATCTAACAGGGAGCCAATGAAGTGAAGCCAATATGGGAGAAATGTGCTCTCTCTTTCTAGTCCCTGTCAGTACTCTAGCTGCAGCATTTTGGATCAGCTGAAGGCTTTTTAAGGAAATTTAATTAATAAATGGACTAACTATTTTTTTTCAGAATGTTTTGTATTTTAGAGATAATGCAGAACTGCAAGAAAGCAGTCCTACATACTTGTTTAATGTGTGCATTAAAGGACATATCCTGGTCAAAAATGACTCCAAGATTTCTCACAGTGTTACTGGAGGCCAAGGTAATGCCATCCAGAGTAAGTATCTGGTTTGACACCATGTTTCTAAGATTTGTGGGGCCGAGCACAAGAACTTCAGTTTGATCTGAATTTAAAAGCAGGAAATTAGAGGTCATCCAGGCCTTTATGTCTTTAAGGCATTCCTGCAGTTTAACTAATTGATGTGTGTCATCTGGCTTCATGGATAAATAAAGCATCATCTGTATAGCACTGAAATGCATGCTATGCTTTCTAATAACACTGCCTAAGAGAAACATGTATAAGGTAAATAGAATTGGTCCTAGCATGGTCAACAGTATCAAAGCTGCACTGAGGTCCAACAGGACAAGCACAGAGATGAGTCCACTGTCAGAGGCTCTAAGAAGATCATTTGTAACCTTCACTAATGCTGTTTCTGTGCTGTGATCAATTCTGAAACCTGACTGAAACTCTTCAAATAAACTGTTCCTCTGCAGATGATCAGTTAGCTGTTTTACAACTACTCTTTCAAGGATTTTTGAAATGTAAATATGAATACTACTATTACCTAAGTCAATAAGGTCGAGTAAAGGCTTTGATTACCACCATCTTAAAAGCCCATTAATGAAGACAGCTTGATCTTATATATAATACTGATGTATTATTAATGTTAGAACTTCTTTGAGTAGTCTAGTAGCAGTGAGGTCTAATAGACATATTGATGGTTTGGAGGAAGTAACTATTGACGTAAACTCAGAAAGATCAATTGGAGAGAGAGATTAAATAAATATCAGTTACATCTGTGGGATGGCTGTAAAAAATGTTCTCTAATGGTTACAATTTTAATTGTGATGAAATTCATGAAGTCACTACTAGTTAATATTAAAGGAATACTCGGCTCAACAGAGCTCTGACTCTCTGTCAGCCTGGCTACAGTGCTGAAAACAAACCTGGGGTTAATAATGTTTTCTTCTATCATTGATGAATAGTAAGATGTCTTAGCTTTATGGAGGGCTTTTTATAGAACAAACAATTTTTCCAACCAAACAAAGGTCTTCTAAATTAGTAAAACACCATTTCCTCTCCAGATTACAAATTATCTGCTGTACGGCGCACGTTTGAGGGTTATACCAGGAAGTCAAGGGCCTCTGATTTGAAGCTTTGTTTTTTTAGAGGAGTCACAGAGTCCTACGCAGCGAGGATTTAACATACCTCTAGTGTTATGAAATGTATGTAGTCCATTATTGCAAATTTAAATGTTATTGAGAAACGATCAGACAGAAGAGGGTTTTCAGGGAATACTGTTAAATGTTCAGTTTCTATGCCATATGTCAGAACAAGATCTAGAGTATGATTAAAGCAGCGGGTGGGCTCATTTACAGTTTGAGAGAAGCCAACAGTCTAATAATAAAATGAACGCAGTGCTGAGGCTTTTTTCAGCATCTACATGAATGTTAAAATCACAAACTATAATAATTTGATTTCAACTGAGCACTAAATCAGAAAGAAATTCTGAGAAACCAGACATCAACTCTGAGTAAGGACCAGGGGGATGATAGGTAATAACAAATAAAACAGTTTTTGAGTTTTCCAGTTATGGCCGACAAGGCTAAAAGTCAGGCTTTCAAATGAAAACTCTCTCTAGATCTTTAGTGGATGAATAAGCAGGAGTGAAAGATGACTGCTATTCCTCCAATCTGGCCTGTGCTTTGAGGATTCTTACAGATAGTGTGACTCAGGGGTGTTGATTAAGTTGAACTAATATATTCAACCAGTTTTAACCAAATTTCTGTAAAACAGAATAAATCACTATGTTGTTCATCTTTATCTGTCATTGAAGCCAGATGACACACACCAATTAGTTAAACCTTTAACAATCCTGGATTTTTTGGCAAAAGTACTAGGGCAGTACAAGGATACAGGCCCTAGTATTGTCAAAGGGTTAAACTTCACCAATGTCTTATAGACATGAAGACCTGGATGACCTCAAACTCTCTGCTTCTAAAGTCAGATAAAACGGGGTGCTGGTGTACTGGGGGCTTCTGTTTCGGGCTATGCTTCCTCCTCGCAGTTAGCCCAATTTCCCAGCTGCTGGGGCACAGCTAAGATACTTTTGCCCACACAGGGGCTGAGCTAACAACAGGGTTATTCAGCGGTGTCACTGAACATGCCCCCCCAAAGCTACAACCTGGTTACGTTTGTTACAAGTACCATTAATGCTAAAGGAGGCCAAAGAGTAATTAAACATTTGAAACACTGCGCGGGAAAGTTCCGGTGGGACAGTTGCTGCTGCCATGCTGTTGGTGTTTTAATTAGGAGCTAAGCTAATAGCTATGTTAAGCTAACAAATTCCTAAAGACACAATGAGGGAATACTATGAATATAATTTGTGGGTGATTCAGCAAAACATGTGCTTCTGATAAAGCACTTGTAGGTTACACTAAGAGAGTAAGTGTGTTGCGACAGGAAACAGGAAGTGATATAGTTCCACATGTGAAAAAGAGAATACCCCCCCCCTCCATTTAGCCTGTAAAATTGTTGTCTGATGTCTGATGGTCAGATAGTGTTGGACAATCTTGTGCTTGTTTTGAACATAATAATAATAATTTGTGTATTTAATTTGAGAGCCTTCCCTGTAAGGATACAAGGGGAGCCAAGCCGTGCTAGTAAAAGGCCACCTTCAACATGCTAGAAGCTGCAGATCAACTCTCATTATAGGTGTTAAAGATTTATACCACTGTTCTCTTGAGCTACATCTCATGTCTTGTTGAGAATATGATGAAAGAACTCTGACCCAATCACTTTCCTTTTCTTCTGTTTTTTCTTCGTTGCTTCTGAGAAGCCAAAAAGACGTCTGATGCTTCTTGGACATGCATGCTCCCAGCTTGCTAAACTGGAAAACATTTTAATGTTCGTGCACCACAGGCCCAGAAACATGGCAGATAGATTTCAGTGTACCTATGGAGCAGTTTACAAATTTAGGAATGAAACTGTGCCATCTTGTAACACAGTATCCAGTGGCTTTAAACACATTTTTTTAAATCATTTAGATCACTATACTATTTCTGAATGTATTCAACTTATATTTTTGACTGGTCTGATAACATTTTATTAATATAAGAGTTTCTTATATAAATAAATATCATTGTCACTTTAAGCTTGCCCATGTATCAGTCTTTCAGTGCTAAAACTCAGCATGTACACAACTTAGAATCAAAAATTTTATTCTGTATATGGGCATGGTTAATTTTTCTGTAAATCTACAGAAAAAGGTACATATTTTACTAATGTTTTTATAGATATTAATTCTACATTTTCATGAGACTAATGCAGGGCTCTGACATATGTTGGCCTTCAAATTGCAATGCATTGAAGATTTTATTTATTTACTTTTACTGTGCTTCTAGAAAATACTCGACCCTACCTAACTCACTGCGATAGATATTTTTATAGCAGAAACGTGAGGGTTAATTTATTCCACTTGCCCCAAAAAAGCTCAAATCCCAACAGCACACAAAGGTGTATGTTATGCAAAAGGTATCTCAAGATTTACAGATATTATCCTTCGAGGCAAATAACAGGTAAAAAGCACTGAAAACATGAAGGAAGTCTTCACACTTCATACCAGCTGTCTAGACTGTCAGATCTAACACACAGAGGATGCACAGAAGACTTTTCCCAGGTGGAATCCTGCCTTGATTCTCATAAAAATGAATCAAACAATCCAGACAGAGAGCAAGGCCAGTTAGAAGAAGAAGTCTGGGCTGATATTATGCAATATCCTGTGGAAGTATCATTTCAGCGTGACTATGCAAACTTGGAAATATTTTGAATCCAGTATATTATCAAGAACCTTGGAACTTGAGAAAACTCCTAACTCCTGATGTACAGGAATTAGTTCTTAAGTTATGGCCTCTGTAACAACACAACGGAATTTACACTGTTTTGTGATAGGTACAAATACTGTCAGGAAAATGTGTCAACATTCAATATTGCACTGATCAATTGCCAGTTATTCCAGTTTACATTATTTTATAAGGGCACATTCACTGTTGTTAGATAGGGTGATCAACCAACATAAAAATCACTAATTACTGATTATCTTCTTGTTGCAGTGCAGCGTTCTCTTTGAGAACCTTGAGTGCTGGCATCCATGTGAATGCCACTCTGTAGCTACCCCATTCACATTCCAGTTGTATCAATTAACGCTGTTTTGACAGAGCTGCTGGAGCGCTTTATTTATGTACTAGGTGCCCACTGTGTCTGTTCCTTAATGCACCAGGCTATGGTAGCAGTAACGTTTATTCCCAACTCACCATTTTTCAACTAGCAGGGTTGTCGTTGTGATGGAGCATCACCCCATACTACTATCTAAAAAGGTCATTTTTAGCGCATTAACCTTTGCTAGTGATTGATGGCAAAAGTGGTAAGTGGTGTCTGTCTACTCAGTTGACCACTAAAAGCACTTTTTTACTACAAGGATAGGAGTCAAGGATCGTTCCACTTGGGTGGTAAAGCATAAAAGGTGTGTGAAAAACTAAACAAAATAGCAAGTGGAAAAACCCAAACACAGTGAAAAATACACTGCCACTCCCTGATGGCAGCGGCCCCTCTTAATGCACCAAACCTCAAAACTACTCAGAGCATCAGAGGGCCCAATAGTTTCACCCAGCTTCCAACATGCAGTTTGATCAAGCACTCGAGAGGTTTCCTGAAACATGCCTGATCCACAGGACTCAACGGATCCCCTGCCAACATTCTAGTTCCAGACACCACAGGACACACACAGAGGTCCCATGCCCATCCCTCAGAGTTGCCTTGGTGGCACCACAGGGATATATATAACATTAAGAAGGTGCTTATAACTTCACTGTAGATTGATGTTTAGGATTTACATGTATAGCGATCTATTTTTTTTAAGTATCACAAAATGACTAAAAGGCTACATATAGTTTTCACATCTTGCACATAAATGATAGAGAGCATGAAAGCATGATGCATTGCTTTACGCTGAGTCACTTTACATGCGTTAGTTGCCCATCGTGATTTAAACGGCGTCAGAAGCGTTTGAGTGCGGAGGAATAAAATTTATACACTGCACTACGCATTGATGAGACAATCAACAATGTAGCGAATAATGTTGATAATCTCCACAGCTTGGTGCCATATAGTGGTAGTAAATTTGGGACACAATGTTTCAATGTCTCTCAGACAGAAAAAAGTGCTTCCCACGTGTGCATTAAAGAAGATGGATGAAGGACGCACAAAGAAAGTTTCAGCTCAAGTAGACTCATTCTCTTTGAATTTAAACAGCCAGTGCCTGCCCATTATTCCCACTATGGCCTCATTATTTATATAAAATAGGTAACACTTTTTTTCCCTTTTTTTTTTTTTTGCTGTGAAGTTAAACACTCTTTCATTGTCTGGGCATGAAACAGCTCGGGTAGGCAGGGAAGGCAGAAGCACAATGGACTTGGCAGAGACGGCAAAGACAGAGCAGACAGTGAGGAATTCCCCATCAGTGTCTGAAGTGAGCTAACCTTCCTTTTTTTTCTTTCCGACTCTTCCCTCCTGGTGAGAGTCCAACGGAAGAAAGTTAACTCTTTCACTGGCACACTCAATGTCTGCTTCAGTCGTTTGTTCAGATTGCACAGCTCCTCATAATCATGTATTACATTCCTGCGGACTGAGGCTGCAGGATCTACTGACGGCGGCCTGGTGCTCTCTGTTGCCTCCACAATGTTTTTTCCACACATTAGAAATGCACGACTTATTTCATCCTCCCAGTGCCATATCCAGGTAGTTAAATACAAAGTACTTTCTGTCCTTTTCCCAGTACAGAAAATAGTGTCTTTAAATTTTAGGTGCTTCTCCGTCTGTAAATGTTGGTTGGTGGCGACTTATAAATACCACTGACCACGGGGGGGGGGAAGAGGAACAGCAGCATGCCGCTTCACTGAGATTGAGATTGGCACAAAGACTCAGGCTTTTGGAGAAAAAACTCAAAGCGGCAAAAAAGTGAGATGGCACATTCTCAGTTTCCCAGCCCTAGCTTGCACACACACCCACACCCCCCCACACACACACACACACAAGCAAGATAAGTAGGCCTGTTTTGAAGTGGGCGTCAAGAAAGCAGGTGTAAGTTGTCCCTCAGCTCCTGTCATGGTACGTCTCAGCTTCACAGTCCGACTGACAACACGCACCAAGCCACTGCTTTCGGAGAAGCTTAACCCTCGCCTCCTTTTGACCTTTAAAGAAGTACACCAAGTTTTAAGGCGAGCAGCCCATCGGTCAGCTTTGCTCTGAAAAGATGAAGAGAACAACAACAACAAAAACCTACAACTAAAGTGTGCATTCTAAAAATAAGTCAGGCTCGTTCCTGGTGGGCGTTGGACTTGGCCGGGGCTGCCCTGTGTCACAGATTCTGTTCATGATTTTCACGGGCAGGTGGAGCCAAGTGGCCAAAGGCTTCCACCTTGTTGGCCTCAGGATCTTGTCTCTGCTTTCTGAGGATGACGTGGTTCTGGTGACTTCAGAAAACTGAATGGTGCAAACACTGTGAAAGTCTGTTGTGGTGAAGAGAGAGCATAAAAATAATGCTAATGATTTACTTGTTGATCAACGTCCCTACCCTTACCTATGATCATAAACTCTGGGTAATGACCCACTCTTGGGCTCAGCCTTAGAGCTAGGGTGGGAGGTTCAGTCATTTGGGAGTGACTCAGAGTAGAGCTGCAACTCCTCTACATCAAAAGGAACCAGCTGTGGTGGTTCAGGCATCTGATTAAGATGACTCCTGGGTAAGTTGTTCCGGGTATGTCCTACCAGGAGGAGTCCCCAGGGAAGGCCCAGGACATGCCGGAGAGATTACGTCTCTCGGCTGGCCGGGAGCGCCTCAGTGTTACTCAGGATGAGCTGGAGGGGGGGTCTGGACTGCTGCCCCGAGATCCAGCCCTTGGATAAATGGTAGAAAATGGATGGATGGATGTGTCCCGAGTCGCTTAAAGAACTAGTTTGGAATTTTTTATATTCAAGCTAGATAAGAAGACTAATACCACGAGATCTTTAGGCCGATCAATTTGCTATGTCCGAGTTTGCGTGATAATTCTTTGGGGATGATTGAAGCGTCATACCGCAGGTTCACAGAGCTAAAGGCTCAGTGCTTGAGGCTTTAGCTCTGTTAAGGTTGATGCGGCTCCTCACCATTCATGAATATGCAACATAGGCACACAAGTCAGCTGTTCAGGGAGCACATACTTAATTTAATTAAGCATCTTCATCTATAGACAACTATTGTGTGAAAAGCACCGATGTGCTAAGTTATATACGTTTTGGGGAAATTTGTTCCACCTTAATTCAGTCAATAAAAGCTCCACAGCTACACGGCTTGCTCTGGCTCTACTGTAAGAGTTACTTAGTGCCTCTCTAACAAGGTCAGAGTGAGATTTTAAAAAAACTCCTCCAAAATTTTACTGTTTCACTTCCACCAAATCAAAATTACAAATTAGCCGGTGAACAACAGCCTTATAACAATGAGTCCATGACACTGATGTTGTTGAACCTGTTCTAAAAACTCTTAACGGCAACTCTACCAGCTTTGATGTAGCAGAAATGAAGCACAATGCATTTTAGTCCACCTAGTATGAGGCAAAATCTCAATCTGAGCCATTTGGAGAGCTTTGGAAAACCACCTTTCAGTCCTGGTACCAGACCTCTGGGTGAAAAGGGTTAAAGGTCACATCTGTGGAGCTAATCACATTTTAAAACAGTGTGTTAGCATGGCCCTAATATCACGTAACATACAGTAATCTTTAAGTCTGAGCACGGAGCGCCGAGGAAGCACTGACGATTTCGCTTAGAAGGCGGCCCGACTCACTTATCCCCTCTTAGATCTAAACAAGTAAATCTGATCTGCAATCAGCACTATCGTATTTCAAATTCCCATTTACACCACACTGACATCACAGCAATGCCAAGGCAGTGCCAGCAGGGAGCCAGGCACAGACATACCAGAGAGCTACAGTGTATAGACCTTGACCATTGGAGAGCAGCCAGGGGAGAGGGCTCTGTATAGCTTTCTTTCCTGTCCCCGACTAGAGCCTCGTCATATAGAAGCACACTCGACTCCGTACCGCCTCCGGACTTTACCCGCCCGCCGGCTCCACAGCTGTTTATAACTCACTTTTAGCACAAAATCATCATCACTCTTTGCAGATGAACCTTTATGAAGTCACACAGTGAGTGGGAGGAGTGTGTGGGTGCGTGACTGTGTGTCATTTTTCATTCTTTTACTCAATTTCTTTTTAAGTCACTGATAATTAAAGTGCTCGTTCCTCTGAATTCCTCTGAGGTGCTTTTTCACCTCTTAGGCTGCAGACTTTTGTATCTGGATTAATCTCACTGGAGTTTTTCAGACTCCAGCGTTACATTCATTTAGAAATATAGTAATGCATAATAGTGCAGCTTATATTAAAGTCTACAGGGAGACTCAGTGGGAAAAGTTTCCTCTGCTAGGTTCTGGAAACAGAGATTTTTTTGTGTATTATACCACACACACACACACACACTTCACTCAAAAATCCTGTAAAACATCTTCTTACAGAGTTAATTACATGTGACAGTTCCATTACTGATAATAGCAGGACTCGCACTGATTTTAATTGTATAACTCTTGTAAAAACTATCCCTTTTTGTTTTGGTTAGTTTTTTTTTTTAATAATGGCACTCATCGCAATTTTTTTTTTCCTTTTTGCTATCCTGAACAAGTCACTAAATTAACAAATAAAAAGGCTTTTCTATTACTGAAAATATCTCATTATCTTTGTGTATTAGAGATTTTTGGCATTAATTAGTGAAAGGTGTCAGTGCCAAAAATGTTGGAGGGCAAAAAAAAAAAAAGCAAAAGAAAGTGCAACTGAAAGATTTGGCGTCAGAGAAGTTGCTCTTACTATTTATTGTTCTTTAGAGGAGAGTGAAAACAGTCTCCACGATGCAGCTGGCAGCTTTAAACTCACCATCTCTGGCCTGTGATTGTCCTGTGTGAGAGCAAAAACGGTTTTGAGCAAAGGTGACTGCAAGTTTCCTGCAGTTAAGTAAAACAATTTGAAGCCTTATAAAGGAAATAAGAGCCTAAATTCAGCCTCACTGCTGGCTTCTCACCAGAGCCGTGATGTAGGCCATATTTTAGGCTCACATTTTTCTCTATTTATTTACACACCGAGCACTGCTGTTTGTAAGACTCGGTGAAAATTGAACTTTAATTGAGTAGTAAAATTTGTAGTTATTGCATTTTCAAGAATCCCCACATCTTTATAGGCAATCAGACTAACTCCAGGCAAAGCATTACAACTGAACTCAGTCCTGATTGGCTCCCCTCATTAAATAATGGACGGAGTGTTTCCAAGTGGGGCAGCATTAAACTGGAAATGCATCCAGCAGCAGGTTTACTTATTTCAGTTGGAAGAGTCGCTGCTGTTGGTCTCTGTTGGTTTTTCCTTTATTTTGAATGTTCTCGTGATCTGCAAATGTCAAACATGCAAACCTGCAGTAATGTTTTGCATCTGCAGTCGCGTTGCATTGTGGACGCGTGTTTGAGAATAGCCCGTGAATACTCAAAAAATACTGAAAAACGTCACAAAGTTTAAGAAATAATAAATGCCTGTGATATCAACAGCACACTATCACCTACTTTCTGACTGACGTGCTGCACATCTGTCATTTGGATTGAGCACGATCTGTGCAGCAGGCGGCTGCCAAAGACGAGCAGCATATTACAGAAGTCTCCATGTTGCTGCTGCCGTGTCTCGCTGTCGTCTGCATGCGGACTCCAAGGCAAAATGACATTATATGAGGAACGCACCCAAAACATCAGCGCAAGCATGCACAAAATAAACAGAGACTTCCCCGAGTGACGTTCCAGTGTTTCAAATCTTTCTACATTTCTCACTTTTCAGGAATGTCTTGAACAATAGCCTCTTTGAGAGGCTCTGAAACCTCTTATCGTGGCACATATCCTAACATGCTAATTACCCCACACAGTTTGAGTTCATTTATTATGCATGAAATAATCTAATATGATGACTGTGATAATTATGCGCACATAGATAAGATAAAAGAGTAGTAACCAATTATGGCATGGGAGTTGGGAAAAGTAATTATTCTTTGTAGTGGAAAGAAGTCTCAGTGGAGAAAAAGGGGGTTCAGTCTGTTTTTCTTTTTTCAACTCAGTGCTGCAATTAACATGTGGAATCATGTCTGCACTCCCTGATAATGTTTAAGGAATATTTTCCTGATTTATAGCCTGCAGATGTCTTCATTTTTTTAAAAGCAGGATCTACAGTAGAAGCATTTCACTGACCAAAATGTAAAAATAGAGCTTTAGCAGCACAGAATTTGCTTCAGCTGCTGAGGTAAAAGGCCTTCTGCGCAGATTCATTTACACTGATGTGTCTGCTGTAATCACATGCACACCCCCCCCCCCCCCCCCCCCTTCTCCAACACCCAGAAAATCAAAATTTTTTCTTTTTTATCTAAAAAGAAACCCAA
>VUQK01015285.1:0-14059 GCA_015106715.1 Bujurquina vittata
ACTGGTCGCGGCTTCTTACCACCATTATTGAGTATGTTCCATGACAGAAGAACATGCACACACACAAAATTACAACATGACTGGATGTATGTGTGTAAATGGATGAGTTGGTGTATATGGCTATGCATGGGTTTGTGCGCATGCACATAGCATGTCGTGTGTGTGTGTGTGTGTATTTGTGTATATATGTGTATATATGCAAACATATCTTTCTTGGTTTTTTTTTTTTGTTTTCTTTTTTCTTTCTTCTTTTTTTTCCTCTTTCTTCTCTCTTCTTTTCCCCCGCCTGTCAGAACTGGCATAAATAAATAAAATAAAATAAAAAACTAACAGGAACAGCCTATAGACAACCTATAGAGCTCTTCCTGTAAAGTAAATATGTTTGGTCGAAGAGTGCGTTCAGATTATCATTCTGACTGCAAAACTGTCAGACATGACAGGCTTTAAAAAAAAAAATAAATAAATAAATAAATAAATAAATTCCCCCTTTATGCAGCATTATTATTGTAATGCTTCAATTGTTTTTTGCTTTTTGATTCACAAGATCCATGCAGATACATTCTGTTACCACTGGTTTAAAAAAAATGCTGACTTTTTCTTTGCCGCGCTAGCTGATTGACACGTGTAGGCGTACTGTGTTTTGTCATGTGGGTGTGCAGTATTGCTGTATCCCTGACTCTGTGGCTTGCATGAGTCTGGTATTGGGCAACTTATTCAATCCCTCCCACCAAAGCTCCATGTTAAATTCCACTCTGTTCCATTAAAATGCTTGTATTAAATAGCAGAAATGTGCAGGGCTGGGCTCCAAACCTTCAGGCTAAGAACTCAGTCATGACTTCAGGACAGGGCCAAAGCTTTGGCAGCACACATTTTGAGCGTTGAGCCATCGACACCACACCAATAATGTGTTGGTTATGCCAACCTCTCCCACTGCACGGCAATTCAAATGAATTGTACTCCTGGCAGCAACTTTCTCAACCACATCAGGTGCAAAATAATGATGCAATTTGCAGTAAATTGCCTGCTGGAAACCTTAGCAAATCATGTTTGTGTCAGTCATTTAAATATTCACCTCTCAAAATTTTGTGTTCTGAAAAGGAAACTTTAACATATATGAATGCAAAAAGGCCAGTTGCAAATAGTAGGGTCAAAACACTTAAGCAGCCCATAATTTCTTTATATTTTGTTTAGAATATAGGAAATATAGTGATTTATTACATGAACAGATGCAAAGATACATAGAAATGTAGGCAAAAACAGAGCTTGTACAATTCTAACAAGCTTGAAAGTACATATTTGCTACGACCTCCTTTATTCTTCAGCCTGAACTCTCTTATCCAGCGTTCTTCAGCGTTTCTTTAAGTCGTCTTCAGGAATAGTTCTCCAGACTTCTGCAGGAATTTGTTCTGGAACTTTTGTTCTGTTCTCTGTCAAGATGATCCCACAATAATGCAAAACAAATGCTTCAATAATGTAAAACAAAAAAGAATGATTATTATGATGCCAATCCATGACTGATAGTGTGTGTTTTGGCAGTGTGTTTGGGATTTGTCATGCTGAAAAATGAAGCTGTTGTTACTAAGACCTCTTACAGATGGTGGATTAAAAGCTGATGATACTTTTCTGCATTCATAGATTTTGATAAGATCTCCAACACCACTGATTGAAATGCAAACCCAAACCATGACAGCGCCTCGACCGTGTTTTACAGATGGCTGTGTCCACACAGGAAGCTTATCACACATCTAGGGGAGACCAACCATCAAGGAAAGAAAGAGAGCGTTGGTAGTGAAGAAACTACCAGTGCTCTCTCATTGGAAGTTGCTTCACAAGCTTGCCTCAAAGTTGAGAAAAGGTTATCTAGGGGTCGGCTGATTTCTTCACCAGTTTTCCACAAAACAAAAAAGAAAAACTGATTATTGTGATTCCAAACTATGACTGATAGCGTTTTTCTATCCAGGCATGCTTTTACTGTGTTGGCAGTGTGTGTGCAATCACTGCCATGCTGAAAAATAAAGTTGTTCCCAATGAGATGATTTCCGGATGGTGTTTCATGGTGCATCAAAATCTGGTGGTAACTTTCTGCCTTTATAATTCCATCAATTCTGACAAAATCCCCAAAAGCACTGGCTGGACTGCAGCCCCAAACCATGACAGAGCCTCCTCCTTGTTTTAGATGCAGGCAGTCACAGATGTTTCTCATGACATGCATGCATAATGACAATAATTTGAACCGAAACATTCACATTTGGATTCATCGCTGCAGTCAGCGATGGGAAATAATAACTGTACTCAAATGTATTAAATTAATGAGCTTGTTTTGAAAATCTAAGGAAGGAGAGAGATTTGTGTTAAAATGTAGGAAGTAAAAGTAAGATGTTATAAGAAACACTAATATTCAAATAAAATACACATACCCAAACGTTTTAAGTACAGTAACAAAATATTTGTACCTCTGGGCATACGTCAGCCTTTTCTCCCCGTTTCTCTTCCTTAAGGACGGCTTCTTGGCAGCCACCTTTCCACTGACAGCATTTCTGATGAGGTTTCAGTGATGGAGCAACTAAAGGGCCAGATGCAGCTCTCAGATCCTGTTTCAGGTCTTTGCTTTCCTATTTTTAAAGCACATAACTTTCAGATACTTTTCATCGGCTGTAGGTAGCTTTTGTAGACATGCCACTTTTTCTTTTGTAAATCCAGCATCGAAAGAAGGTTTTGTGCCGGCACAGACCATTAGGAAATCTCACCCTAAATCTTGCTTAAAACCCAGCTGTTACCTGTCTGGAAAAATATTAGATTTAAATGTCACTGTAGTCCTGAAATGTTGTTTTTAAATGTGCCATTTATTTGACCTTTTATTAAAATGTTCAAAATTATTACCCTATGTTTGATGTATGATTTTTATAGTAAGTGTTAATGATTATTTAATGTTTGTATACAATACCCTAAAACTCTTCTCTGGCCTTTTCTTCATCTTCCTCCTATTGTTATTCATTTTATAAAGACTTACATAAATTCAAACAATACCGAGCACAAGGGGAAAGAAGAAGTCACCAAAAAAATGAGTGAAGTACTAAACTTCCTGTGCCAGTGGAGGGTGTATATTTGTCTTTTTATTGTTTAAACTGATTAAAAAAATACAACTTTATTTTTTAAATGCGCCAGTTATGAAAGCAAAAATGATCCAGAGCAGACATTAGACAATAAACATACGTACACACTGCCCTCAGGAGGATTACAGCCGGCAGCTTACCAACTGCAGCCTAGTATGCACAGATGAACCAACATGACCAAATGGTTAATCTTTACACTGAAAGCCTCTTGTTCATGCAGACGACAGAAGAAACCATACATCTGTCTGTCTTTCAGACACGAGACTGTACAACCGTCCCTACATTATTATTCTGTATATATGTTTTTCAGCCATAAAGGAGAAAAAAAGCTTAAAAGGCATCAAAGGAGAAACTGGACCCACATTACTGACCTGCTGCTTTGACCTCTTTGTTTTTAGAGGAAAATGCACCTTTCAAGCTGAGCTGAAGCCATTTTGCAGGTCAGTTTCACTGTGACCAGAAGTGGGCCATCACCCCACTATACAGCTTCAGGAAAAGTGTAAAATACAGAGAGCCTGGGTTCAGGACTGGACCATTTTTGAGTTGTATCACCTTATATTCAGTGATAATGCTCATGGCAATATAGATGCTGATTTTTGTTGGTGTCATTGTTACTCTAAACCAGGGATGTCAAGCTGCTTTCCCTAAAGGTCGCACTAGAAAATTATAACATCAGCAATTTATTTCCATACTTTAATTACATCTCATGTACAGCGTGGTCAACAAAAAGCTAGATCGCTAAATCGCAAAGATCTATTTCACAATCCCAAGTATGACGGTTACTTTTAGTATGGGAAACTTAATAAAGCAAAATACATCCTAAAGCAAAAACAAAAACAAAAACATGTACAGACACGATACAGCCTAGCCTACTATGATAAAGCTGGTGGCACATAAAAACCTGAAAATAACAAATAAACAGTCCAGAAGACAAATTACATTCTTTAAAACAGATATCGCTTTGTGGCAAAAGAAACCAGGGGCTTGTCTTTCCACTCAGTAAAGAAGAATTCCCACCTCTTCTGCATTGCCTCCAGTATCTACATTCCTTTATTTGCATCATTCAGCCACACAAGCCTAGAGACCAGTTGGAGACCAACTTGCAACCTCAGGTTGCGAGGGGAAAAATGCACATTTGCCGGAGATGTGGTGTACCCTGCCTCATATATTCATCAGAATGATCTTGAGGTACAGAAGAGGAGTATTTCCCAGCGTGAGAGAGAAGTTCACTCAGAGATGGAGAAAGGGGTAAGAAAGAGGAAGAAGAGCGGTTATATTTAACAATAAAGGCTGGTCAGTGACATTCAATAAACTGGATTTAAAGCTTTAAAGCTTTTAATTGGCATGTTAGGAGGCAGGAAGAGAAGAGGAAAGGCTACAGAGTGGAGGTGTAGGGACTCTAAATGTAGAGACTTTGACTGGTAAAGGAAGAGAGCTGGCTGATATGATAGAGAGAAGGAAGATAGATATATTGTGTGTGCAGGACAACAAGTGGAAGAAAGGCAAAACCAGGAGCTCTCTAGTCATTCTACCATAGTGTAGATAGGAAGAAAGATGGAGTAGGGAAGGGGTACTCAACTCCAGGCCTCAAGGGCCGGTGTCCTGCAGGCTTTAGATGTGTCCCTGATCCAACACACCTGAATCAAATGGCTGAACTGCCTCCTCAGCATGCAGTCAAGTTCTCCAGAGTCCCGCTAATGACTTCTATATTTGACTCGGGTGTGTTGAAGCAGAGACACATCTGAAACCTGCAGCCTGGAGTTGAGTACCCTTGGAGCAGGGGATCTTCAAGGAAGAATATGTGTTGTGTGTGAAGGTGAAGAGAGTGTCACACAGGATCACGAGTATAAAGCATGAAATCAAAGGGATGATGTTGAATGTTGGCAGTCCATATGCCCCAGAGGTTGGGCCTCAGTTAGAAGAGAAAGAGAAATTCTGGAGTAAGTTGGATGAAGTGACAGAGTTTCCCCAAGGGGAGAGAGGGAGTGGAGAGAGGAGCAGACTTCAGTGGACCTGTAGGTGAAGGAAACAGAGGTAATGAGGACATGTTGGGTAGCATTTCAAGAAAAGCGAGGAACATAGGATAATGTACAGGAGTCTTGGAATGAGGAAATACAGGAAAGTATTCAAAGGAAGAGGATAGCAAAGAAGTGATTAAGGATAGGGATGGAAATGTGCTATCAAGTGAAGAGAATGTGTTAAGAAGATGGAAGCAGTAGAAAATGAGAGAACAAGAAGGATGGATGGAGGAAGGTTAGTGAATCAGGAAGTGCAGAAGAAAGGAATGAAGAGAAGGGAGCTATGAAGAGATTGAAGAGCGGAAAAGCAGTTGGTCCAGATGAAATACCTGTGGAGGTATGGAGATGTCTAGGAGAGAGCACAGTGGAGCTTTTGACCAGACTTTTTAACACAAGCTTGAAGGGTGAGAGGACGCCAAGAGAGGAACTGTGCTACTGGAAGTCAGGAGTGGCAGAGATGTATGTGAGGGTGGTGCAGGACACAAATGAGGAGAGTGAGACAGTGGTGAGGTGTGTGTTAGGGATCCGTTCTGAGCTCCTCCGTGTTTGCAGTGGTGATAGACGGGCTGAATGATGAGGTCAGGCAGGAGTCTCTGTGGACTGTGATGCTTGCAGATGTTAGAAAAAAAAGCTTCTGTGCTAATTATAATGATCATGCTTACATGAATTGTTGTATAAGTTGTTATGTGAACAGAGATATGTCTATGTAAAGAGACATAAACCTCATGTTCCAGTTCCATGGGAAGTTGGTGAGCCTGTTTTCTTTCTTTACCTGGCTCTCAGGCTTGGCAGTTATGTTGTATGCATTCTGTGTGTATAAAGAGTGACTTGCTGGGACGGCCCGGTGTGTATTCGCTGATGCCTGAGCTGAGAACGACCGCTCCTCTTGCAAGAATTAAACTCTTACTAGCTGGTCGAGTGGGCCCGTCTATTTGATAATTAAAGAAGTTTTCCGACAGCAGATGACATTGTGATCTTTAGGGAGAGTAGATAACAGGTGGAGGAGAGTAATTCAGCAGCAGTAGTACAGAATATACAGTATACCAGTCAAAGGTTTGGACAAAATGGGTGAGTGTGTCTCACCTGCTTGCCAACTGTCCATCGGTTCCACTCACCCATCTCTGGAAACTAGAGCGTCTCCTGAGGCTGAACTCACCTCCCACTCAAGTAAGACCATTTCCAACTTCTACAATCCAGTCTACAAATTTCTGAACTATCATTAACTCGGCCTCTCCTCCTCTGCATAGCTCCTGTGTGTGAGGGAACTCTGCTCCACCTAAAGCGCTAAATCACCCCTTAGGTGGAGAGTTTGACCCCGAAGTGATAGATGCATTTGCGGTCTTCCTGACCCCACCTGTTCTCAACCTTCAGCTTCATGTACCCCAGGAGATCCCTTGTTAGATTCTGGTGAGAAGTGAGAGAGAAATAAAATGAAAAGAACCAATTGAAGAAGTTATATTTGTATCTTATTATGAAGTGGTAACCCTTCCCAAACCAGGTATCAGTGGTTCCAGCTTTCGGCCCAGCAAATTTCTGACACCAATTTTATCTTATCTTGTTGGAAATTGAGCCGGTTAAAAACAGCATGACTGGAAGAGCTCTGTGTCGAGGTCTGAAAGCTTTCTCCCGCTTGGTCGTACAAGAAGCTTCCCAAAAAGGTGCCTTCCTCTTCCTTTGTTGCCATTCCCTTCAAAATAAATAGACAGAGGGATTGTTTGAGCAGGTGGTGGTGCATTGTGGGAGTTTTAACACACGTAAACAGGAAATCTTCAGAATAACAAAAGAAAAAGTGTCTTCCGAGGTTTCCATATGGGTGCTGGCTCATTGGTAGATGCCTCAGTGTCGCACCAGTGAAAGCGGCACAGACAGGGAGGCGAAGAAATGCCCGCTCTGACCTGCCAGGGGCCAACATTTCCCCGTTTGTAATGACGAGTTTCCCTGAGGAAAGAAAATTAATTGTTATACTCTGGATAATTCATAAATGGAAGCTGTTTCTCCAAGTTATATCACTTTAAATCCTGTGGTAAACTGTGTTATTCTTACTTGGATCACTCTCCTGTGGGAAACGAAGGAATGGCCAGTACAACACTTGGCACCACCACTTTCAGGTATTCCTTTGGGCCAGTGTGTCTCTGAAGTCTCACAACCTTCGGCTCCTGCATACACACAAATCAGAGACACCCTTGTTTTCTTCAGTGTATACCTTGATGTGTAAATGATGATGAGACAGATCAAGGTGATGATTCTTACCTTGTAATTAAAAAGCTAAATTTGGCATGGTGTCTACCAAATGATAAAATCTGGCTATCCGCTGCCTCTGGGACTTCTTCTCTGGCTTCTCTTAACTCCAAAAATAATCTGTAGCTCATAATTCCTGATAGACATAAAGCAGAGATTTTAGGGGTGGATGGGTTTAATAGAAACTAGAAACAATAACAGAATTATTGTTGTGTACTTATAAAAACTAAGTCAAATAAAAATGTCCAGGAAATGCATTTGAGTTGTTTCTCTTTGACAATAAAGAACCAAAAAACCAACCATTGTCTGCGCAAGCTACGAGCAACCGCAGCAGTCCGCTCCCCACCGAAGCGAGCGCAAGGTGGTTTCTGGTGCAACATCTTCTTTCCCACCAGTTTCACCTAATGACTTTTTGGCCCACAGGTCTTGAATTTAACACATCTAAACAGGAAATAAATACAACTCTCCAACACTGCCGAGTCCCCCCCCCCACACACACACACACACACTCTGTCAGAAATGTTTTATTTAATGAGTGCAACTCAGTTCCTCACAATAATGATGCTTGTAATCTCAGTGTCACAACATTATGGTCCACAAATCGCAAGAGTACGTGAGTCAGATTATAGTAAGCGATATATTTGTGAGATCATATTTTTTTTCACTTAAGGTCAGCTATATAATCACTTGGAAGTTCTACTAAACTTTCTTCAGTCTGCAGCTGGGTTCAAGTCTGTTTGTGTAATGAAGCGTGCAGAAAATGAAGCTCTGGCACTCCGACTCCGACGCGCAGGACTTCAAAATGTGAAGCTGGCGGGAAATGGATGGAGAGGAAGATGCCGTTGGCTGTTTGTTTTTGTTTAATGTGGGAAATCAGCCTCCAGATGGGATCCTAGAATGATTACCATATGGGCCCACAGTGATTTATGAGACTTGCTGGCGTTGGATGCCTCGATAGCTCAAATTCCACCTGCCATCAACAGAGACTGATCACTGGGATGTGAAGCAAGGTGTATGGAGGGCTTTTCAGTCTCTTTGAGATTTTTCACTTTAAGGGTATGTTATATAATAAATAAACCTTGATCACAAATATTTTATCTACATGGAGAAGTGAAAGGTTTTCTGTGAGGGTGTAACGACACAGCAGTGTGTGTTGAATGTTTTATAATATTAATATGCAAACAATGCTGGCTGAGGGGCATGATTGTACTTTTCTAAGAATCTTTTAACCATGCAAGCAGATACACATTAAAAGAGCCAATTAAATTTCTAACTAAAATTGTGCTAAATTAACTGTTAATAACAGTTAACAATAAAAGTAATCTATAACCATCAATGCAGTTAGCCAGAAATCCACATGGACAAACTTTTTAGGCCACACTTCTTAATCTTTTAATTCATGTGTATAAAACGGAAGCGCTGAGTCGTGTAGACTGCCTTTACATTTGTGAAAGAATGGGTCTTTCCAAAGAGCGCACTGAACTCAAGCGTGGTGCTGTAATAGGATATTGTTGATGCAACTGGTCAGTTTGTGAAATTTCTTCCGTCCTAGATATTCCACAATCAGCTGTAAGTGGCATCATTGCAAAGTGGAAGCATTTCGGAACCACAGCAACTCAGCCGCGAAGTGTCAGACCACGTAAAGTTACAGAGCGGGGTCACCGACTGCTGAAGTGCATATTGCGTAAAAGTTGCTCTGCTGACTCATTAACTGTAGAGTTCCCAAGCTCCTCTGGCATTAACATCAGTACAAAAACTGCACAGTCGTGGCCAGAATTTTTGAGAATCATGCAAGCACTTCACAGAGTTTGCTGCTTCAGTTTTTATGATAGGAATTTGCATATACTCCAGAATGTTATGAGGAGCAATCAGATGATGCAAATAATTTGCAAAGTCCCTCTCTGCCATGAAAATAAATCCTTTCAGACCTGACACATTAGTGACATCATTTCAGTGATACTCATTAACACAGGTTAGGTGGCCAAGGACTTTTGTTCATACAGTGTATATTACACAAATAACTTTAGGACATCACCTAACAGTTGGCTCAAACTCAGACTATAACCCATGAAGTACACTCACAACTTTGATTGCTGACTTGTAACAAAATCATTAATGGTGAAACCAGAGGGCTTTCCTTGGGTGCTGCTATTAATGGGTCTATTACTTAAAGACAAAATGTGTCTCAGGCGGACATTTAAAATTACACTTGGAAAAAAAAAAGCCCAACTGGAGCTGTGTAAGCATCTCCTCCAAATATGTGATTTAGATTGTCCTGTCACAAAATCATCAGCCTGCATTTGAAAAGTCTTATAATAGTGTATCTAGGAAAGCAGCTAAAGGCAAGCACCTTCAGGTGAGGGCACACACTCAAAACATTGTCATCCAGTAGTATTGTCTTTCATTTAATCAGGTTTAAAGGTGGTCTGATTTTTCTGTGTATTACCAAAGAAACCAAAAGAAGTCACCAGCCAGTCATTTCTTGGTGGGTGAAGGAAATAATGAGCAGCTCACGGTTCCTGAGTCATCACTGAATGCATTCGACAGAGCTCGCGGCTCACACACCCACGCTTCTGAACAACACAGGCTAGTGTGGAAGTGCAATAATAAGTGAAACACCAAGAAGTGCCTGAGGGAGGTCCTCCATAATGGCTGCCCCTCAATGGAGACCCAATTATTTTGGTTCCCCGTCTTTCCGCCAGATCATTTATTCACCTATTGGCTCTGCTGAGTTCCTCAAGCTGGTGCAGGGACTTGACATGCTGGTATATGAGACTGGGCCTGAGGGAGAGCGGCTGTTATCCACGGGCACATGCTGCTGACAAGCAAACAAATTTGACAATGTTTAACACAATCAAACATACCAGCAAGACCATCAATCAGGTGCAAAAAAAGAGAAAGGAAATGCTACAATATTTTACCTCCAACATAGCACATTATCTATTTTGTTCAGGCATTTACAGAGGGGGCTTCTTTGTGAAATTCTTTGTGACTGTGAGAAACATTACAGACAGATAGGAATGCAAACTGAATAAATCATGAGTGCCGCTTTGGGCAAAATGTCACGAGCAAGAAGCGTACGCACTCTTCACTGTTGTATTTACCATACTGTTATTCAGTAAAATGAATCATCTACAATTCCCTCAGCTCCTGTTTTGGTGCCATGCAAGTTCAGTCAGTTAACTGACAGACTGTTGGTGGGGCAGCGTATTCAGAAAAGGTCACATGAGCAGCGGTATGTTAGCAGGAAGTGTCTATCGTATTTGCAGCAGAGTCAACAATCCCACAGAGGAAAAGTGCTGGGTGGAGGAATAACGCCTTGAATAGGCAACCTTACTACTGATGGTGCAACATTGATTTAATATATGGTATTTTCATGTGTGAGTGTGGCTGAACTACAAAAGAGGCTTTGCTGGATTACAAAACAAAAGCATCAAAAGTATCAAGGACATAAAGAGACTAATCTCATGCAATAAAGCCACAAATGCCTGGAAAAAACTATTCTTTTACATTTCTGACATATTGTATTTTTTGTTACTGGGTTTGCTGCTCTATTTCTAGCTGCATTTAGTATTGTAGAAGGGTGGGTATAATTCTTAACCTTTATTTATACAGGTAGTGTCATTGAGACTCAGTGTCTCATTTGCAAGAGAGACCTGTTTCAGACAAGCATAATAAAATTACAATAAATATTGAATAAATAATAATGACAATGCAGCTGATTTTTGTAGTGTGCAGTTTGCATGTAAAAAACAAACAAACAAGCAATATAAAGACACAATCATTGTTGCCATGATTACAACTTTTTGCACACCCAGGTAAACAGAAATCAACCAATTAAAGTGTAATTTTAAAAATGTCACCATTTGTTTCAGCATCTTCTTGGTGAAACGTCTCCATTAAAACCTCAGCAGTGACAGAGGTAAAATATCTGTTTGAAACAGTGAAGTCTGGGGGGGTCTGCAAACCTCATTTTGTGCACATGTATTGGTCCGATTTCCTTGATTTTGTGGAGGTGTCCACAGACAAGTTAAAGGCAACCAAACACAGCTCTCTGTCCTTTCTCTTGTCACCTGAGGGGAAAAACAGACACATCCTGACCTCCCAAATCGTCTTGCAGAAGCACTTGTCATTCTACCGCTGAGAGACAGTCCTGCAGTGACATAGGTATTTGGGATGCTGACATCTAAGGGTAGTTGTTGCTCTCAGTGTGGTTCTCCTGCATACTCTCATACATATTGAGACCCCCTCACCCCTGCCTGCTGAAGCATCCATACTCCAGAGAGTGTAAAGAGAGCCACCATCGCTCTATCCCTCTGACTCTCTAACGAGATGTTCTATCTCTGACACCCAGCTCTGTCACCCAGAACAAAGCCTCGCCTCAGACAGAAAGGCAAGCAGACTGACTGCTCCACGGAGGCTGGATGGAGAAGTCCAAGTCAGTAGGGAAAGAGGCATAGTGCCTGTGCCAGAGGGATTTATTTCTGGCCCTGACAGGTTGCTTTTTTTCTAGGTGGGCAGATGGATTTTTTACCTCTAGAAACACAGTTACAGCCAGCAGCAGAAAGACAGCATGTTATTTTAATAGTGTATGACAGGTCATCTCTGGAGTGTATTTTAAGTCAACGTGCCAGCTTGTGTGGTGTGAAAATCATGCTTGTAAATAGCAACCTGTAAGTAAAGAACTTTTTTCTGCACAGAGAATAATGAGGAAGCTTGTAAAATAATGTTTCGTAGACATTAAACATGAATTAAAGCACTGATATGAGAGATAAAAGCATACGATAGGAATGCGTTAAAGATGAGAGATGCCAGACTAATCCCAAAGTGGCACAAGGCATTTAAGCCATTCAATAACAGAATTAGCACTCATCAATGATTTGAACTGCATAAGTGTCGTTTTATCTGCTCCCACAGCTGTGAGGGTTAGCCCATGTCAGCATATGCCAGATGGGCATTGAGCAAGTCCACAATGTGACCGGAAGCGCATTCATCTCATGCCATCATTTATCCTTCATCAGTTACTCATTCTGCCATATTTGGACTGACTTTTGAGCTAAAGGAGAGTAAAGAAAAAAAGATTTTTCTGAACTTTAAACGGAGAAGGGGCCAAGATGTCACTGCTTTGATGCCTGTCTGTGCTGTAGCCAGCTGAACAGTAGCCAGAAAACAGAATTCAAGAATGGAGCTATACTGAAGTCAGTCTGATGTCTCCACATTCTGTTAAGTCTCGATTTAAGGAAAGAAAATGATGGTTTTTTCCACCCTGACTGTTGACTATGAAGACACTAAATAACATTTTGCATATGCAGATTCATAAGAGACATCACTATGCTGTCACATAAACCAAAGTGAAAAATCAATGAATGTTATATTTGCATAATGCAACAAACATCCTCCAGAGTCAAAGATTTTCTGAGATTTTGCAGGACTCCATGTGGTGGTAACCTGTGACGTTACATCAATTACTCAAATTTGATTATTCAAGCCAAGGTAGGTCGGTGACAATAAACTTAGTTACTGTCATACCCAGAGATGCACTTCCACTGGATAAGTAAATTATTGAAGAGACCCCCCACTCCATTCATCAGAATAGCAAAAAACTCAGTCCTATATCCTGTACTATTGGGAACATTATCAGCAATTAAATAAATAAATTATGACCTGTGACTGACAACAAAAGGCAGACACAGACAGACAAACCACAGATTGGTCAGCAAAGCAAGGGGTAAGAGTTGCTTCAGAGATAAATGAGAATAACTAGATACAACTCATTTCACGGACCATTTGGAAAAGAAGAATGTTATCCGATGGAATTATTCCAGAGCTAATGTCCTATTAATTTTAATCCACAGAGGGAGGCACAGCTCTATTATCATCACAGAATGTGTATAAAAGATGGAGGAACCCTTCAGGTCTGAAAAGTGAAGGTAATTTTTTTTTCAATGGCCAGCAGGGGGCGACTCATGTAGTAAGAAGTCTGACTATACAAGTCTATGAGAACAATGGCCTCCCTTTTCTTTTGATTTTCCAGTACATTAATACTTTCTTTATTAGTTTATGATCTCTGCTGCTTGTTTCATGCCTTATTTAATACAGTATTTTGTTCAATTTTTAAATTATTGCCAGGTTTAGAATAAAATTGAAAACAAAGCACGGTAAAATAAGAGCATAGCCACCCGGTAATTGACAAGTTACAGTCATATACAGACGTTTATATGCACTCATCATTGGCATGAATGCCATTATAATTTGGGGCTTTTAATGATTTATTTAAACTGTTCCGGGTCAAAAGTATACCTCAAATATCTACAAACACCCCCACTAATATTTAGTGAAATGTCACTTAGTAAGTTGCACCTTGACCAAATACATTTTGGTAGCCATCAACAAGCTTCTGGCATAATTCTGGCTGGAAATCAAACAACTCTTCTTGGAAATTCATTTACATTTTCAGTAGTGGATGAAGCTTAATGTTATCCTGCTTCATCCATTCCAAAATCCTTGTAATACACAACAATGTCCAAGTTTCAATCATCCCCATGTATGTGTTGATTGTATTTTCTTGATGAGTGTTCTGGAACCTAATTTCCCTGACGGGACCTTCCCCAAGGGATCAATAAAGTTTAATCTAATATAATCTAATCTAATCTACCCGGTAGCTGTTGAATTAAGGTGAAGTTGACAAAT
>VUQK01015285.1:14079-25419 GCA_015106715.1 Bujurquina vittata
GATCACTTGTCTCCCCTGCAACGCCGCAGATCACTTGTCTCTTGATGAGTGTTCTGGAACCTAATTTCCCTGACGGGACCTTCCCCAAGGGATCAATAAAGTTTAATCTAATCTAATCTAATCTAATCTAATCTAATCTACCCGGTAGCTGTTGAATTAAGGTGAAGTTGACAAATTTGGAGGTAGTCCTCCTTCTTCATTATTGGCATCCTCTCAGTCCATGGCACTGTAAAACTCCCTGCACTGTGAACAGTGACGCTGGTGGTTCAGCAGTTTCCAGTTCACGGCAGGCTTGAGCCTGGGTGGATCTTGGTTGTTCCTGAACATCCTAACCAATTCGTTCTCATCTGAGGGGAACAGTTTGGGTCTTCTTACAGACATTGGCAAAACGGTAACAACTCAGAATGACTCGTATTTACGTACAGTTTGAACTGATGAATCATTTGGAATGTAAAGTAGTTTAGAAATGGCTCCAAGAGACCTTCCCGACTTGTGTAAATCTACAGTTCTCCTTCTTAGAATTTCACTGAGTTCCTTGGACTTTCCCATTATTCTGAGTATTGGTCAACCCAGCAAGTGCTGACAAACAAATCTTTTTTATGAAAAACTACCATTTGAAGTGAACAATGATCACTAACAAGAAGTTAATATTTGTCCTTGTCAAGTTAAAAGACACTGTAGAACCTTCAGTATCCCTAATTAAAATATTTAACAGATTCTATGTATATATTTGGGCCTGTATGAATACTTTTGACACTCTGTGGGTTAGAGAACCTCAGCCAGGTACACCCCTCACTTGTGAGGTCTTGGTTTCTCAAAACCAAATAGGTGATGCCCAAAACACCAAGCATGAGGTATCAAAAAAAGGAGTTGACAAAAACAGAGTGACATCAGCTATCCCACTACAGTACAGTATGTCCATGTCTGTTAATCGTATATACTGTTACATATCATGTAGTAAGCAGCTGGTGACTGTGGCCACAGAAAAAGTGACTCACCCCTCAGTGATATGTTACTGCTCAGAAGCACACACTGAAGCCAGATAACTAGGGAAGCTGGTTCACTTAACTCGCACTGATTGCTGCCAAGGCTGATTGAGGCAGGCTGTGATTTTGGCTCTAGTGATGATTGTGTTTTAGTGCTTTAGAGTTTGGCTGTGATGCACTATTTGACAATGAATGGAAAATGTTTGGAGGGACTGTGTGTGCTTCTCCATAGCTATAGTTCATACATTATGGGTGAAAGCTGCTATCAAACCAAATACCAATAATAAATTTGGCGCAGTAAAAAAAATGTGCTACAGATACCCATAAAAATGCATGTATCCAACAGGCAGCAGGTGCACCCAACACATTTAATCACTGGCAGCATGCTGATACTTCCCCAAGTTTTCTATCTTTCTTCCTCCCTTTCCTCCAGACAGACTTTCAGAGAACAACATATCAACATAAATATATCCTTGGCCACTATACCCTCCCATTTGAAAGTCTGCATGAATAGAGTATAGAGCATAAAGAAATAATGCAGCTCAAGCAAGCTCATACCTGCATCTCCATTATCCTCCAAGGTGAAATTGCTGTGGGTCAGAACAACAAATGCTCTGTGGTGGTAAATGATGTTAGTGTGCAGCTCCAGCGCTCACTAGGAGTAGCGAGTGCAGCAAATTCAAAAAGCTCAGATTCTAGACAGACCTTAGGATGGTTGCTAATTCATAACTTCCCCTGAGATACCTGTGGTGAGAGTGTGTTACAGGCCGTGTGTGAATACCAGCTATTTAGAGCTGATAGCCCGCAATGGCCATCTGCTGAAGATATGTCTAATAGTGTTGGTTTTGGCATGCAACTAGAAATATATCCTCATCACCTCAAGCTGTCCACAGCAGGTGGTAATCTCGCTAAAAGCCATTTTACTATAAACAGAGGATTCACTTAACTATAAAGCTTTAATTTAAAAAAATGCATAAAGCCTAATAGAATAGCAGTGATGTGAAGGACAAAGAGATAAACAGGTGAGAAGGATTAATAAATGTCATTTAAAAAGAAGCTGAGGATGAGGATATTAATCACGTTTCATACAAGCACAGGTTCCTTTTTTGTTATATTCAAAGACGAGAGAGCATGCGCTTTGAATCCTGATCATAGTGATTCTGAGGCCAAGAGTGCTGCTGCAGTCTTCAGAGGATATGCTGCACTGAGACTCAGATGTTTGCATAACAGAGTGATGCTGCCCTCATCTGTTTGTTAGCGACTTTGCATTCTATTGGCAGAAGGTCAAATGGAGGTGAAGTGTATGTTTAAAATATGGCTCTATTTATTTCCTAGAGCCAGTTAATTTCAGTTTATGGTCACAGATGGTGGAATTGAATGTAGCTTCCTGTTATGACCAGCAGTAGTGCAAGGTGGGATTGAAACAGACAAATCCAGTGGCTAATCTACAAAAAACTGTGTTTATCAGAGAAATTGAAAGTGGTGGGGACTGTTGGGGATAAGCTTGAGGTAGCACTACGTTTGGTGAAAACCAGAAATCTTGCAACAAACAGCTCATACCAACTGTCAGCATGGTGGTGGAGGGGTGATGATTTGGGCTTATGTGTGAGGCAGATGTCAAGTGAGGTCATTCCAGACCTAAAGCTTGGTTGAAACTGAGTCATGCAACAGTACAATGATCCCAAGGAGAACAGCAAATCTACAACAGAATGGCTAAAAAAGAAAAAAACTGAGATGTTGCAATGGCTCAGTCAAAGTCCAGACTTCATCCTGATTGAAATGCTTTGGCAGGGTTTAAAAGTGCTGTTAATAAATGAATGCCTGCAAACCTCCATTAACAGAAGCAAAGTAAAGAAGAGTGGGCCAAAATCCCTGCATAACAATGTAAGTCTGAAAAAGTCATACAGAAAATGATTACTTCAGTGATCCTACAAGCTACTGAATCATAAGGTGTACTTCACAGGACTGTATATTGTTTATTCAGAACGGTCAGATCTAAATAATATAACTTTTGTTTTGTATATGCACAAAAACACCTCTAAGAATATTATTTGGTTATCTCCGATACTAATTTTAAAATAAATAAATGAATAGTAAATGATTTGTATTTTAACGTTTGATGTTTGAGCTCAACTGTGCAGAAAGATCTAGGCTGTGCTAAGAGTTTGGTCGTGTAAGGCCGTTTTCTGTTTTCTGAAGAGAGGAGGAGGCACAAATAACATCGTAAGTGAAGTTTTTCTTCAAGGAAAAAAAAATCACATCAGACAGTTATAGGTCAAAGTAAAGGAGATATTATAAGAGATAGACATCGCACTCAAAGAATCCTGAATTTAATTTAATTTAATTTAATTTAATTTAATTTAATTATGGGAGATATCCAAGAATGCGGTGGATTAGCAAGGTTATTTAAATTAGATTTGCCTGTTTTGCTAGTTTTTATGTTCACTGATCATATATATATATTTTTTTTTAATTAAAATTTGTAGGTAGAAAAAACATCAATAATTTCAAATACTCTGAGTTTTAAAAAAATAAAAAGATTCCTACAAATTACGAGTTGTTCTCCTGCCTGAAAGGTAAAACTCAGGGAAAACCTTTCCTGAATTTAGCCAATCAGAGACGGTTACGAACCGTGAGTTGTATTGCTACATTTTCTCCCAATCAGCACTACCCTTCAATACACCTCTGACCAATGATATTCGTGGATGTTCACACGTTAAGACCAAGGAAGTTGATGATGTGTATGATATGTACACAATGCCGATTCCGACAAAAAGCCAGCTGCTGTTTGGTTATTAAGTGAGTTTGAGTGTTCGAGCCTCCGCTTATAGATATATAAAAGCTGAAGTGATACAGTTGTGTAACTTCCGAGCGCTAAAAGTTGTGTCACGACAGCTACTGTGATGCTCGTTTCCCTTCTCTTCGCCACCTTTCGGCTCTCCAGCCTGGAGTGAACATTAGATGGGGGCCATTACACCAGAATATGGAGGATTTAACCAGGAGTCCTCATGGCTGCTGTGAAGGTGTGGAGTTACTACAGCGTCCGTGTCCTCGGAGGGTGGGGCCCGCTGCTGTGCATCGCCCTCGGCTCACTGGTGGCGCTCCTGATGCCCATGGTAGGGGTGGAGGATCAGTGCTGTGCCTCCCTGAGAGGTATCGCCCAGTTACGCTGCCAGCTGTGGGGAAGTCCACAGCAGCATCCAGCTGTGCAGTCCACCAGCCTCACTGTCCCCTTCACTGCTCTTGATGTCCTGCCTCAGAAGTCCAAGCCGAGCAAAGGTACATACACGTTGTTTACTCACACAACTACCAGAGAAAACCGTGTCCCCTTAATTGTTATTCTTGTGCTGGGATTTCAGAGTGACAACAGTGTAAAGATATTAAATTAACTGTTTTTGATGTTGGATGCTCATTTTGGGGCTTCAAGGATTCAAAGAATAACTCGATTATAAAAAAATATCCTCGACTTCAATTCTTTGCTTCGATGTTTCGTTTAAACTCGCTCAGGTGTCGTCATGTAAGCGCGCACGTTTCACCCACATGTGCGACTAAAAACAGACCTGCAGAAATATCTGTAGGAGCACGCGTGTGAATAAAAAGTATTATTAAGCCCCAGTTTTTTAACAAAGGGACTAACACAACACAACAGCAGCAGTGACGATGGAGTCGGAGCCTGACTACACACATGGACCGCGGTCAAGTAGCGCTGAGGCAGAGTCGTTACCGAGACGGGGAGCTCAGATGGAGTGAAAGCATCCAAAACAGTAGCTGTTCCTGTAATCACAACTAAAAGTTTTGCTGGGAAACAGCTGATGGCAGTCTGAGCCACTGACATGTGGCTTTTGGGTTGGGCACCTCTGGGGTGAGGTGTTCTGGGCTTGTCCAGGACATGCTGGAGAGATTATATCTCTCGGCTGGCCTGGGAACACATCGGTGCTCCCCTGGATGAGCTGGAGGAGGTGGCTGAGGAGAGGGGGTCTGGGTTTCTCTGCTTAGGCTGCTGCCCCCACAACACGGTCCTGGATAAGCAGAAGAAGATGGATGGAGGGATTATTAACATTAATTTTTAACATGTGTACCATCAGAACATCTGTTCTCTGCAGCAGGAAACGTTGCATCGAAGTACAGGGTAAACCTCAGTTCTGAGAAGGCTGATATGCTCGCTTTTCTTTATGCTCCTTTAAGGCTTACAGACGCGCATACTGACTCAGTCACTAGCACACATAAAACACACAGACACGCACAAAAACACATACACGTGAACACACCAAATTGACTTGATTCAGGAGATGCAACACTGTCAGAACTACTGAAGAAAGCCTTCCAAGAGGACAAAGTATTTTAGTTTATGCATTAGGTTAGGTTGTATGTATACTTTATTGTATTTGACATTACTGCACTGGTGGTTATTTTTACATTTAAGAAAATGTTTTCTATAAAAAAATGTGATTTTAATGTGGCACGTAAATACAATGAAAGGGTTTAGTTTTTTATATATTGCAATTCCAAAAATGGAAACTAATGAGCAGTTCATTTTAAAAGGCCAGTGTTTCTTCTCTTTTGAGTATTTATTATTACTCATTAATAAGACAGAAGTATTTCTAATCCGATTGATAGAATACTCAGTTACTAAAATAATCAGTAGCTGTAGGCCTAATTAATTTTCTGAATGATTTCTGAAGTTCCTAATAGGTGATTTTTATCATGACATGACTGGAAGGTCCTCTGTTGACCCTGTGCATCATGCTCTGATTGCAGAGATGGAGCTGGAGGCCAAAGCTGCTCTACAGCTGGCTCAGGAGATGAAGAACCTTGGAAAGAGGGAGAAGGCTCACAAGCTGCTGGTGCATGCACTTAGCATGAACCCAGAGCTTGTGGATGCCCTGACAGAGCTGGGGACCATTTTAGAGGAGGAGAAGGATGTTGTCCAGGCAGATCACCTCTACACCAAGGCCCTGTCCATCTCACCGTGCAATGAGAGAGCCCTGGTCAGCAGAGACCGGACCCTTCCCCTGGTGGAAGAGATCGACCAGCGTTACTTCAGCATCATCGACAGTAAAGTGCGCCAACTTATGTCCATTCCTAAAGGGAACTCCGCATTCCGCCGAGTGATGGAAGAGACCTACTACCACCACATCTACCACACGGTGGCCATTGAAGGCAGCACACTCACTCTGTCTGAGATTCGTCACATCATCGAGACGCGTTACGCCGTCCCCGGAAAGAGCCTTCAGGAGCAGAATGAGGCCATTGGAGTGGATGCAGCCATGAAGTACATTAACACCACGCTGTTGTCCAGATCAGGAGCCATCACCGTCAACGACATCCTGGAAATCCACCGGCGTGTGCTTGGCTATGTAGACCCCGTTGAGGGAGGGAGGCTTCGCACCAGCCAGGTGTTTGTGGGTCACCACATCCCTCCTCACCCTCAAGACCTGCAGAGACACATGGAGGAGCTGGTTCAGTGGCTCAACTCTGACGAGGCACTGCAGCTGCACCCCGTGGAGTACGCTGCGCTCGCCCACTACAAACTGGTGTACATACACCCGTTTGTCGACGGCAACGGGCGCACATCACGGCTGCTCATGAACCTCGTGCTCATGCAAGCGAGATACCCGCCGATTACTATCCGCAAAGAGCAAAGGGCTGAATATTACGCCGCTCTAGACACAGCCAACGAGGGCGATGTGCGGCCCTTCATCCGCTTTATAGCCAAATGTACAGAAATAACACTGGACACATTGTTGATTTCTACAACGGAGCATGCCGTAGGGCTGCCGGGAGCAGGCCAGGATCAGACTTGTTTTGACTGCAAGCAGACCATCTCATTCCACAACTGAGGGGAAAATGAGCATGAGACACTAGCATGCAAAGATGGATGCAAGTTGATTTAAAAGCTCCATCATTAAATGTATATTACTTTGTCTCTTGGCCAAATCCTACCCGTCATTCCCTCCTCACAGTTGAGATTCTATGCATGCTGAATTCTTCATTCTGCTTCAGGACGTTGAAGTGAAATGTGCTTTTTGTGTCAAATTTGCTTTTATACAAGCAATTTTCCTACACAATGGAAACATGTTATGGAAGAGTTCAGGCATTATAATTCTCCATCATAATACATGAATTTTGTCTACACTGCTGACATGAGGAGGAAACTAACCATGTTGTTGTCTGACTAGAAGCATCTCCTTGATTTCAGCTGCACATGTGCACCATGAACATTTGGTTCTTTGAGATGATGTTTCCAGACACTGCGATGCACTTTCCTGTATTTTCTTATTTATTTTAAAATAAAAGTGGGTCTATAATGAACAGAGCTGGACATCATTTATATGCTTTATTCAAACCAGTTTTAGACCAGAAAAGAAGTTGGAAAGAAACATGACATGACTTCATTTGTTTTACAGGACCCCAAAAACAAAACGAAGGGAGAGACAAAATCCAAAAGCACAAAAATAAATACTGAGATTAAACAAAAAAAAATAGCCTTTTATTATTTACCTCTATTCCAAATGTAAAACATTGTCTATGGAAATTATACAAACAGCAATGCACATACCTTTATTTATTAGACATAAACAGAAGGTGACTTCTACAACTTCAACATATTTAACTTTTTAATTTTTTTAAGATTAGGCCACTGCGGTGAGAGCAATACATACAGCTTGTATTCCATTTGTTTTGAAAATTTTGATTTATCACAAACTATGCTGACCTTTTTTTGTTTTTTAAATGTGTTTACTGAATATTATGTACACATAATTTTAATTATATGCAAACAAGACAGGTGGACAGCCAACACGAGAAAACCGAAATGGAAACTGCATAGATTCTGACTTTTCTTTTTCTCCAGAGGGTGACATCAACTCTGTCAAGAAAAATAAATACAAAACTGCTTGAATTTTAATTCACACTGATGTCATGTTTGAGCTGTTACAACCTTAAAATAATTAGTTTATAATAAGTTTTTACTCAGCTGTGGTAAGATTAAATGTGATGTTCTTAGCCTGGACAGGTCACACATGAAAACAGATGAAACTGTAAGTGGGTATTACAGTTCTGTAGATACTTTAAATCAAGCATCAGCTGTGTGACATGACAGGAGGGCAGCTTTCACACTATTAAAATGCCCTCAAATGCAAGGGTCATACTTTTTTGATGGAACCTTTAGAGGTACTCTATAGCATAATAATTATAATAATAATAATACTAAAGATTAGTAGTAGACGGTGACTCAGAGATGGTGTTATGTAAAAATAATAAAGTAGCTGTACTATACAGTCATGAAATTAAAGAATTTTGTCTCCTTAAAATCATCTGGAGAGTGTCTGTTCATCACTAGCACATCCAACATTATGTACACACACCAACTATATTACACCACATCCAAACTTTTGCATATACCTATTTAAAACAACATTCACAAGTTTGGCTTTTTTCATATTTAAAAAAATACTCTCCCTTATGCTTCTGTCAAAATTCCTTGCAGTGCACAACAACAACCAAAATTAAAAAAAGAGAGACCTTGCAACATGAGGCTTACAATTTTAGATACAGTATATTTACACACAAATATGATACACTTTTAATAAAACATCCTGGCTGCCACCTTCAAAACACACCTAACAAAAACAATCTAACACACTGTTCGAAAAGGGTTTGTGATGGGGATTTAAGGCAATCTCGCAGAACGGATGATGAGAGCATGACTGGGATTAAAGGGACATCAGGTAACCAGTTACAAAAAAAAAATTATAATATTCACAAATACCCATTTGTAAGGACACAAGATGGCTTTCAGTGTGAAGGCGGTCGTTACACTCTTGCCCGTCTTCTCACTTATTGAGAAGCATCTTGGCAAAGTCTGAATTTGACAACTGTTTTGCCTCTCCGGCTGCATTTGCTGCTGTGCTGTCTGGCACTTGCTCCGCCGCAGTCCCGTTCTCCACTTTGCCGACAGGCGCGTTTTGTCGGTGCAGGGAACGAGGGAGCAGGGAGAGCTGGGTCCGTCCTTTCCCTCTCCTGGAAAAGGAAAGGAAGGGAAAGGAAAAAACTTTACAAAACTGAGAATATTTGTAATATCTGGAAAAAAAAAAAAGGCTGAAAACATTTTCGGACACGTGTCAAGTGGGAGAAATGTGTTGGTAAACTTACGATCCGTAGACCTGGCGAGGCATCATGTCTCCCGTGGACCTGCTTGGCCCAGGTTTTTCTGGCATGCTTCTGCGAGGAGGATTACTTATAGCAACGGAGATTTTGTTGTCCTCCACATCCATGCCGTCCATTTTCAGCACTGCCTGAGAGGCCTGGGTTTCATCTGCAAACTCAACATATGCCAGACCCTGCAGAGCCACAAAGCAAAAGAGGGTAAATACATCAACAACAGCATCTTTACCCTGTGTGGGTCAAAGTAATCATTAGTGCAATCATCTCACCGCTGTCCCCCTTTATTCCTCACCTTGGGTTTTCCTGAGCGATATGTGACTAGACGAACATCTTTGACGGTGCCGTGATTTCCGCAGATTTCCTCCAGCTGCTCTTTAGTGCACGAGAATGGTAGACCAGAGATGAAAATTTTGTGTTTCTCCAACATCGTGTTGTATTTAAACACCTACAAGGACATGAACGTGAAGACATCACCTGTAATGCATGCTCCAATCATCTTAGCCATGTTGGATGTAAACCTCATAAAATAAAAACTTGGATTAATGAATACTACATCACAATATTTCAGTACTTAAAATAATAATCTCGGACCTGGTGATGTGGCGTAAGCAGCCAGATTAACTAAATAAAAATGATGACGGCATTTAAGTTCAATACAACAAACGAAGGAACTGACCTACACTTACCTTAAAGTCAGGATTTCTGTTTTTATCAACACACGGTGACACAAACATGGGCCTGCCCTCCACGTCCCGTCTGTCCAGCTTCAGGGCTTCAGGCACTGACACTGGGGATTCAAACTGTACATAGCCGTAGCCTTTGAAGCTTCCTTTATTAGCGAAGATGGGGCGAACCTGCTTGATTGGACCACAGGTTTCAAAAAGCGTCCTGAGCTTCGCCTCTGGCTCTTCCAGTGTGTAGGCCAGATTGCTGATGAACACGCTGGAGTTGTCATTTCGTAGCTCCGGGTTGTCGTCATTCTGCCTGTGGGCGGGAGCTGCTGCTCCCTGCAGGGTTTTTTTAGTGGCAGGTGGAGCGGGCTTATATCCAGGGGGAGCAGTCTTTCCAAAGAGTCCAGTTTCTGTCTCCATGTACTCATCTGTGATCTGGTCCCCATTTCCTCGGTGCCTTTTGGGACCTTGTTATGTCACAGAGAAACAGAAAATTATATTCACAATTAGTTTTGCTTAAAAAAAAGAGAAGTCCATCTCTCCAGCAAAGTCGTGTATATTACCTGCATCCTCATTCCAGTCATCTTGATAATCATCCTGTTCTGCTTTCCTCTTCTCCCCTGCTCGAGTTCCCTTCTGGACCTTCTTCTGAACCTTCTTTTCTGCCTTGGCTTTCCGCCGCTGCTCAGCTCTGTCCTCGTCTTGCCGAGCCAGATTGGCTTCTTTCTCAGCTGCCTAACAGATGGGCAGAACATGGTAACATTAGTCAAAAGCAGCCAAACGATACACCTGCCCAGTGCAGTGCTGACAAGTGCTCCTGCCTTCGCTCGCTGTTCATTAATCCTGTTCAGCCTAGTCTCTGTCTTCTGCACCGCCACGTCCCAGTCCTCCAGAGAACCTGTAGGTGAGAACACAAAATACAGAGGCACTCTGTAATTTGTGACATCTTTTATTTTTATGGTGACTTTGTTTTGGGTTTTTTTTTAGTTTTAGGCTCACCTTCCACCCTCTCAAAGGTGAGCAGGACTTCACATACATGCTCCGGGTAGTCTGAGGTGCACTGAACTGCTCTGTGGAGAGCTTTTCGACAGTGAGTTGAGTCCCCACATGACCTGGAGATAAAATATAAAATCATCATGCACACCAAGTTTTGTAGTTAAAGTCATCAGCCCTTTAATTCATTTTTACCAGTCAGGCGTGTCATGTTATCAAATTACCATACCATACCATACCATCTTTATTTATATAGCACTTTAAAACAACCACAGCTGACACAAAGGGCTGTACAATTAAAATGCAAATAAATAACAATTAAAAAAAAAACAGTAAAAAACAAACAAACAAAAAACATAAAACATACAGTTTAAAACTAGATCCCGCTGGAATTGAAAGCCATGGAAAATAGATGGGTTTTAAGACGAATTTTAAAAGTGGACAGTGAAGGGGCCTCTCTAATCTGCAAAGGCAGGTCATTCCATAACATGCATAACATGTCTCGATTTCTGCTGCAACATTCG
>VUQK01015288.1:0-12186 GCA_015106715.1 Bujurquina vittata
CCCAGGTTCCCTTTGGCCCACACTCATTAAATGCAGAATGCATTTGTCCTTGTAGCTTTTCACACACACACACACACACACACACACACACACACACACACACACGCACGCACGCACGCACACACACACACACACGCACACACACACATGCACGCACTTTGAGAGGTTTGTTCACAACTCAACACATCCAAAGGCATTGGCCATTAGGTGTAAATGGATGGTGTTCTGCCCAAGTCTCAGCTGAGCACATGTTTCAGGAGCAAAGCAAATGCAAAGGCCAACAGATCCATTAAACTCCATCCAATAACACAGGAACCTGTCTTACACCACAAAGACTACTCCTCTGGCAAAATAAAACCAAAATATCTTGACAGAAGAAGTAAGAAAATGCTGAAATACTGTTTAAACACCACTTCCATTTATTAAACACAAGAAGAAAAAACTGGATGATTTAATCAGCAGAATTATTATTTTTTCATTGTAAAGACAAAACACATGAGCGAATATACAAACAGTCAACCAGCAATTATTTTTATAAAAACAATTTTTAGTGCAAATAATTATCTAGTTTCAGCCTCTATAATGCAAATATTAGCATTTTAAAAATTATATATCTATCTAAATAAAAAAAATCTTCTGGCTCTCAAAGGGTTGAGCGGAAAAATATGATATCTGAAAATCATACTTTGGCATTTTCAGTATTATTATTGGCATTTTCACATTTTCTAATGTTTTATAGACTTAATGTGGCGCATTGATAATATAATGAATGTCGTGCGGCTTTTCACACTTGCTTTTCACACTGGTCAAACCAGCAAAGGCAGGAGGGATTAACATAACTGGACTCGTGAATTATTTAGTGAATACACTAAATAAGGCTGTCAGACTTCTGATGCTAATTAGAATTATAAGATATGCGACAATACTATAGCGTTTAAGACAGTCAACATATTGCAGCACATGTGGAGTTTAGTATGCTTGGCATAGAGTCCCTAGTGGATACATAATCTACTCTAATCGACTTTCATCATTTAATTGTTCCTACAAATTCTTACTCCCGTTGTAAAGTTATTCTGAAAATATGAACTCTTAAATAAAACCCACGCAGATAACTTTGAATGATAGGCTGACATTTCTTGCAGTGTCTCTTAATGCAACACTAACATGGTCATGGGTTCATCAGAAAGAGAGTTCTCTCTGCCCTTCTCTTAACATGATCCTGATGTAGTTGATGGAAACAAAACATATTTTTGGTGCAAAAATACAGTATAGAGGTTACCTGAAGCTTGTATGAAGTTAGTTTTTCAGTTTTAAAAACACTCTTCAACACAGGATACACCTATACTGTTGACTGCTTTTAATTATTCTAATAAAAACTGCAGTACTTAGAGTCCAATCTACAGACAGCTGGATATGTGCGTAAAAAATAATAAAAGAGACAATGATATTTTTGGGAACAAAACCAGAGAGTGCTCTGTGGGGAACTTCAGGGCAGGCTACAGGGTCAAAAGAACTGTTTTAAGCTCAATAGCCACAGTCAAGTGACTCAATTACTGCATTTGCTCTTTGTGTTGACCCCCTCAATTAGTGTGGAACTGTAACAATCTGCCCACCAAATACAGTCATTCATCACCAACTGCCCAAACCACCAGCCTGCTTCTCCGAGCCACCTCACTAGAGAAAAGGGCAGGCAGAGGTCAAATTAAAGTCTGGCTTTTGTAACTACCCTCCTTAATATCCTCTGTTCAACAGGATGAGCTCTGATAGGGCCTCAGTCATTAAACATGCAGTGCAACATGCCAGTAGGTATTAAGGTAGCACAGAGCAAACCTTCTACCTGCAGCAGAGTTTGCTGAAGGGTGAGGATTTCAGATCATTCAATATCTGATGGTACTGGAGGCTACAATCTTTTGTCATCCATTTTAATTTATATTTAGTTACCAGTGTACAAAATTAATAATGCTGTTGGATTATTCCTTAGGTCAGACTTCCTAAGGTAGTTAAATGAGCAATAGACAGTTTTCTCTTTAATATGCCAATACTGCCCAAACAAATGCTACCATTCTGCTAGTGCATGCTGATTGGTCTGTAAAGGATTTTGACACGACGTAGTCCCCTGATGGCACCTGTTTGCCTGTTTGTTAGGAGCACAGTTAAATATTAGGAGAACAGCATTAAAGGAAATGCTGTCATGTATGAAATCAAAATGGTGCACGCTATAAAGTGGCTCATGGTGCTGTGGCTTGCCTTATTCTCAGAGAATTTATTTCAATATAAACCTGCAATAACCTAAAAATGCATCTGTATCTATTGTACTGACCCTTCTATTGAAAAAATAAAGACATTTTTCAGCTACAGCTCCATCGGGCGCCATTCATATTAGACTACCTCGCAAACAATTATTAAAACTATTAAAACTGAAACCATAGGTCCACAGAGTGGGAGTTCATGAGTATTTTAATGTTCTTGATGATATTCATTTGGCATTATTTCAATTAAATCAGGTGATCTGGTCACTGCAACAGCACCACAGGGGTAGTGGTGAGGTGAGGGGGAAGTTGTCTATTGCACCTGTAATGCAGAGCTTGACTTTGTGCCATGTGTCATCTTTCGTTCTTAAAAAAAAATTGAAAAGCATTTAAAAATGTGCAAGTAATGTGCAGGTTAATAAGTACATTTTCACCTTCCCTCTCAAAGGTAATGAACAATGTTCAAAAGGACTGCGGTAAGTAAGGGTAATGTAGGAGTAACTAAAAGAATGATAGCACAGATATCCAGATAAGGTCTAAGTGGGTGTTAGGTGGGTGTCTGTTACCCTACTGGCTCCTGCCATGCTCCACTATTCAGCTTTTGGTTACACTGTCATCACCGGCTGGCAGAACCACATTCCTTTTACCCATCTCCTGCTGTGGTTAGGGTTGCAGGCACAGTAAAAGCGAAACAGTGATGATTTAATTGTGATACTGGTTCATTCAGTCACTGAGGTTAGGTTTCCAGCCATGGGCGAAGCAATTTGAGCTAGGTTTGGTTTATGTTTACAGGAGCACACGTTGGATCCCAAGCAATAACATTCATTCTCCTGGGAAGTCCAGCCAGAGGGTGCGGTGTCTCCAGGGGTAAAATGTCCCAGCCTGGCATCCCACTTAGCTCTGTGTAGCGAGGCCTGTCACTCTTGGAAGCCTAGTTTATTCATGATAGATAGCTAGCCACTGTCCGGCTCCCTGCACCGGTTCATCTCCTGCTTCCCAAACTGAGTCATGCACCTCACTCTGGGGATTCAGTTAGTTAGAAATCTGCTTCACAAGTCCCTGACTAACTGCTTTGATTAATGACCAAAGTATGCTTCTGAGTAGTAGCAATCATAACTGATATTCATCTCAACCTTGTACTTGCTTATTAACCCCTAATCTCATTTTATGTAAGACAAAGTAAAGCAGCTAACTAGAAAGATCCTCCCTGGCTTTTATTTCTCAAAGCAAACCCCTCCCCGCACACATGTTCAGTCTGCTGTGACTCCAGGGTCCTCGCTTCACTTTTCAGTCTGACGGCTTGCTCTTCCTTTAAACTACAATCAATACCTTTTAAGCAAAATTTGCATTTCATAATTAAAGCAAGAAAGAGATATCAATTTGGAGCCATTATGCACCAGGCCTTATGTTGTCTGACATTTAGTTGTGATTACACCAGTGCCTGTATATTGTCATGGAAGTCATTAAACTGCTGTCATCTCAACATGTTTTCACGGCCTCATTAACACTGCTTTCATACTGCAGTGTTCACCCTGCCACGTGTGAGCAAAAATTTACTTAAAGCTAAAATTTCCACACTGAAATAATTTGATAACTATTAGAAAGAATACGATGCAAATTTGTTCAGTGTGTACATTTACAGTCTTCAGATGTTGTTTGCTAAGATGCAGGTGATGTCCTGAATTTTTCTTCTGGCATCACCTGGGCTTCACATTAGGTTATGACAAAAAAGACACAAAATGTCCTTTGTCTATATTATATTACCTCAGGTAACAAAAATCTAAAAGAGAAGAGGAGCAAGAACAAGCACAGGAATCATGGTCCCTGCGTAGCATGTACCATCAGATAGAAGAAGTGGAAGAAGTACTGAAGAATCCTGCCAATGGTTGGACTGAAAGACAGCACAGAGACACTAATTATGGCAGCACAGGAACAAGCTCCAAGCACACAATCGATAGAGGCTGGGGTCTACAACACCAGGCATGATCCCAGGTGCAGGCTGTGCAGAGACACCCCTATGATAATCCAGCACATAACAGCAGGGCGCATTATGCTAGCAGGCAGGGCATACATGGAACGCTACAACCAAGTGGCTGGCATAGTATACAAGAACATCTATGCTGCTATGCTGAGTATGGCCCGGAAGTCCTGAGGTCAAAATGGGATACGCCCCCAAGGGTGGTTGGACATAACAGAGCTAAGAGCCTGTGGGACTTCCAGATACAGATAAACAAACTGGTGAGGGCTAAACAACCGAACATAGTAGTGGTGGACGAGCAGAGGAAGAAGGCCGCAATACTAAATCATGGCAACATCAGGTATAAGAAATACGACAAGCTCAAAAGATACCAGGGGTTCAGAGAGAATGTGGAAGGTGAAGTAAACATGGTCCCCCGTGGTAATCAGAACACTCGGGCAGAGACCCCCAAACTTGGAGAACGGAGTCCAGGACTCCAGCAGAGTCCAGGAACAACGTCCAGGATCCAAAATCGCAGTCCTGGGAAAAGCTAAGATACCGTGCAGGACCTGGTAGAGGACCTGAGCTTGGAGGAAAATAAAGACACACACACACATGCACACACACACACACACACACACACACACACACACACCTTAACAAATGTATTATATGCAGTTTATGACACAGTTGCCCTAAATTAACAGTGTTGGTAATTATAAAAATCATCAATGGTTAATAAAAATAATATTTTTAATGCTAAAATTTAATTACTGTTATCCATGAATTTTAAGATTTACAGTTTTACAAAAAAGCAGAAAAAAACTGTAAAACACAACATTAATTTTTTATTACGATGCTAAATTACAATTATTTACTTGCATTGCTGAAGAGAAAAAAATAGTTTTAGTGGTTGAATGCTATGCGTGATAATTTCTGACTTCTCAGAGAAGTCCAATGTGCTGCGTTGGCTCAAATCTGGGTATAAAAACGTGAAAAATTACACCAGAATATTTAGTGTTAAACACGTGTTTTACAGATTTCTAAAATGTTTGTGTTTTCTTGAATTGAATGACAGGTGACTTAATAAAGCACTGTATGATGATTGAGATGCTTGTCATTGTGAATAAATGAAACTGAATTTAATATATTTTTGGTTGATGCTAATTAACAAATCTTAGTTGGATGGCATGTTAACCTTTGATGGTGAAGAGCCTGAAAATTCCCTGCTAGATGCCACTGTTCCCACTGTAGTGCTGAGAACTTTGTGCACTTTGAGTAACAGGTGCAGGAGTCAAAGTCTCCTCAGCCACTAAAAGCACTGCGTACAAGACAGCATTTTACAATACACTATTCCCTTTACTGGTATTCAATCAGAAGCACGACATCCTTCTGACAGACTATGCTTTTTATTGTGTTAAAAGTTAGCTAGACTGAACTTTAGCAGAAATTTTGTTTTACAGCAGCCCTCTGCATTGGCGCCCACGCTGCATTTACCTCCTTTCAAATAAATGGCTGGGCTGTTTTGTTTTTGTTTTTTCTTTTCTTTTGGTCAGAACCTAAAACCTTAGCCTTGTCTCTAAGGTGTACAGGAGATGTGCAAATAGTGCAGCCATGTGAAACTGAAGTGAGCCTGACCCTTGAAACGGTGCCCCAGCCACCGGCTTCTTATTTACATTCAAGCCTGGGCTGCAGTGAACACGCCGACATCAACAATTCATGGTGTTTTATAAAGCCCCGGCTGAAATGAGGAGTTGTGTTACAAATACTGGCACTCTAGTTGAATGGCTCCAAGAAAAGAAGCTAATTCTAATTTAAAGTTTATATGGTTAGGGTTTTCATTTTTTTTTCTTTGAGCCCTTTGAGGCATCCTTTGCAATATTAGGCTGTTAAAAAAAAAAGTAGAATCAAACTTGTCTTTACTGGAAAGGAACACCATCTGCTGAGCACTTCCACACTATATTCTGTTCAACATGTCCTCATTGTGCCAAGCAGGGGAACAATTTTTAAGCAGCTATATGTGATGGAATTTATGTTAACACTGAAAAAAAAATGTTCTTTTGAAATTAACTTGTAAAATAAAATAACACATTTATTTCATTACCAAAGATGAAGCCTACAACAGTACATATTCTTCTGGAAGTGCAACAAATAACAGCAAAGGGAGTGCCTATTCTATTTTTTGTTGTTACTTTAATTAAAAAGAGAGATGGGCGAGTGTATTTGTGTGTATTCAAACAGCTCTCTTTCTCTGTGTAACTCTACACGATCCTGTCTGACAGATACACAGCGGAGAGAAAAAAAGCCCAATAGACCACATGGCAGAATTATTTTCTGGGAAAGCAATCTAGTATAATATCCCACATGACCTGCTCCACACAAACAGCCCATGCGTAGCGGTCAGGCTGGTTGGGCTTTTACAGGAGTCGCTGCATGTTCATGAGGTGGAGCACAAAACAAATTATAAAGCAGGTAAATGGCCACAAGGCTCGCACTTAGTTCCTATCCTGAACACACAGGAAACATCCCACGCAACATCTACTCTGTGGTGGCTGCTGCTGGAAGCTAAATGATGCTGTCAGTGCTAATAATCAATTCTGTGGGATTAGTTAAAAGTGGAGGACAAAACACTAACAAATCAGGTGGCCTCTTTCTAAAACAGCACCATAAAGACATAGAGCAGCAGAGCATATAGATTTTCCACAGGGCTCAATTGTGTGAGAAGTTGTTGGGCTTGCATTATTGACTTTCTCAGTATGGTGGAACCGTGGTAGTTAGGTGCCTTTCCTCAACTCTAATTATGGTGTCATAAACAGGAGAGACCATTAATGAAAACCACTCATGGCTTTAAAACTGCAGATAGGATTTGGAGAGAGACTCTTAGAGCAGTCTTGGTATCAATCACAGCAAACTACTCCTCTGTTGAGTAACGAGCATGAGAGGTGGTCAATAAGTCAGCCAGAGAGTCAAAAGACTGTAATAGAGACACAGCGGAGGATGGGAAACAGAGGTATTTGACCTGAGACTGCCTGTCATGTTCACGAAGCTGTGGTTTTCATCATCCGGGAGAAAAAGTCAGTCTGCCATATGCTTGTCTGTAAAAATCAATATCATGCAATATCATTGTACTTTGTGTATTTCCTGCAATATCGTCATCAGAAAAAAGTCCTCATCGCTGAAAAACTGAATGTCTGTTCCTAAGAAAAAAAAAATAGCAGAAGTCAAGCTGTATGATTGAAATGCTAAGAATGCATCTTACAGGCTTCAAACATTCGAGCAACAAAGCAGGTCACACCAAGTTCAGGTGCTATGTAAGGAGGAAGATCAGTGCAAGATCTGCTGCAAGTGAAACGAAGCTCTAACATGAGATTTGTTTGGTTTGAACTGTTTCATAATTTTTACACATCTGTTAGAACAGACCTTGGAAAGCGAGACCTGAACACTGGTACTATTATGGAAGCGGAAGGGTTACTAAATATAGTTACACCCTTCTCCTGTAAGCTTCCGGACAAATACCTCTGGTTAAAAGCCATAAAGTCATTTATAATAAAATATTAATGAAAGTTTTATTTGGCACCTATCTGAATAATTAAGAATCAATTACCAAATAACAGTAAGTAAAATTTCTCTGTACTTCAAATAATGCTTGGTATTTTTCTACAGACTTCAGTGTAATCCATCGAGGAGAAATCTCCTAGTTTTCTAAGATACCCATTTATGTTAGTAAAGTCAAGCTGATAGTGTGTACAATAGATAGCCCAATATTGCAAATTACAACTTTGGATGTAGGGCAGAGAGGCATAATTATATCACTAGAAACCATGAAGATAATAATGAAGTCTGTAATCTTTTAATAGTTTTAGGCACAATACTATGAGGAGGCCATTTGGTCTCTTTTTTTTTTTCCATAAATAGAGATATAAGCAATGATCTTTAGAGACAAGATGAACAAGGAGTACTGCAACATGCTGCCCGCTCACAGAGCTCTGTCAGATCTGATTACACTAAGCAGAAAGCGGGAAGAGGCTAAATTTACAGAACTACAGGAATTTTCCAAGATGCCAGAAGAACTTGCGCACCAAGTACCATGAAAAACAGAGCGTGAAGAGAACAACTAGTGCCGTCGCAAAGCTAAACGTTGCCATGCCCATTTCATTAGATGTAGATTTTTTTTGTTGATGGTGTTGTTGTTTTTAATTTGGTTTGCTGCAGTTTGCATGAGAAGATAAAATAACTGAAAAGGACAGTGGTGTATTAGGAGTGAATATAGTTGTGTACCATGTTACACCGCTTGATGCCGATGAAGAAGAAAGCCTGCTGCATTCTGCTAAAAGGAAAAAAATAGTAGTCTTATTATAAACGCTGCTTTTGGCCAACACACTAAGAACTTAGCCAGCTGTAAGTTGCCATGTAATGGCAAAATATTATATCTGTAGTCATGCAAATAAAGATGGTTGGATCTTATACATTTGAATTCTTGCATTTATTGTATTGTCTGAAAAGTGACATTTCTGTCAGATAATACTTGGTTGCATTTTGAACAGTTAGTTGCATTTGGTGTAGATTCATAAAAAACAAAATGCTACATATTCTGTAGGCATAAACTACACTGACTGTAGAAATGAATAACTAATATTTTGCTAATATAAAAAAAATATCCAATAGAGCTTTAAGAACAATCTGGATATGCAAGGCTGTCATATTCATTTACTGCAGTAGCACTGGATTCTAGTTTTTTCTCAAGTCTGAGGGCTCGAGCACCTTTTCCACTGATGGTGTGACATGTAGCACTTCTACATGCATTTACAATATGATGGCTGCAGTAAAGCCATTTTGATTTTCTAGAGTGAGAGGCAATAAAATGTAATTACAACATGTTTTACTATTAACTTCAAGACCGAGTCACAACAGCCAAAGCAATTTCATGCTGTCTGTAAAAACAGTATCCAACAAGAGGGAAAAGCAGAGTCATGGTTGAGTGGCGGGGCGCGTGAGCAAGGCACTGATAGTCCTCTATGGACTAGACCACACATAAACACTAGACAAATCTATTTCAGACACATATTAGATAAATATTTATATGCAATAAACTATATCAATAAATCCTCTGGGCAGGGGAAGCTATTCCACAGTATGTCAATAACTGATTTCAGCAGCAGATAATCATTTTTCTCTCAATGGTGGAGCTTGATATGACATCGATACATGCTGTCACAGTTCATTTTGGCTGTAGCAGTTAGAAAGAGCATCAATGAGAGGATATGGCACCCTTCTATTCAGTGCCATCGATTGGAAAACAGTTAGCGGGGGGAGATGAGCTGGCTGTCATGTCTTATGTTTTATGCTGTGTGTTGTATTAAGCTGGAAGGAGACTATGGGCTGCGTGGAAGGTCTGCAGCTCCATTTGACCCCATTGTTACTGAGGACACAGGGGAGTCAGGCCTTTTAATTGTCTCACTGAGACCTGGCTGCATACAAGTAGCCATGATACACAGGAGGGGGACAGCAGAAGAGGGTTCACGGGTCTGAAATGGCAATTGCACAACAGTACTCTGATACGATGAACATATACAATCAGTCAGGATAAAGATCTCACCCTTGGCGGCATGAAAGGGGGAAGTGAGCAGCGCTCAGGAAAAATCAATACGGAACCACTCATTTTGGAGGGACATGTGTGTCACAGTCAATAGGAGTTAATAGGCTGGGTTGTTCAGTGAAGACAGGCGGCTTGGGAGAGCAGCCCACTCTGACAGCTTAATACATACTGAATGGCAAGCTGGCTGCATGTAACACTCACTATGGACACATCAAGTGTGGAATGGAACCTGATGGGCGCAGGCAAAAGTTAATTATAGAATAGAGCTGAAGGTCTTACACACAGAACTACAAAATTACCCATCCAGTAATCAGAACAGACAGATGCAGCTGACCCACAGTACAGACGAACACACCACACACATTTACTCATTATTAACCATGACTGTGATACACACTGGTGGGGGAAGTTTACTAAACAATGGCTGCACTGAGAGATACTTTTAAGGGTTAACTGTTTTTTGTGTGTGTATTTGTACATATAAAAGGAGGCTAAAGGGACATTTTAAAAAAATATCAAAACATGAAACCTTTTTTTACAGAAAAAATAACATGAATCATTGTAATATATTACTTTGGGGTACTTTAACTTTTAACTTAGCCGTATCCAAGGACCCATTGAAGCCTAGGCATCTATTAAAATATCCTACAATTCTACAAACATAGAATATAACACTTTTTTTTAGTATAATACAGCTAGATCTGTCAGCATTAAACTCTTATTTTACAGTGTTCCTATTGTGATCTGAGTTTCTTACTGTATAAACTGATGGTGCCTGTAACGGTGTGTCTTGAGGAAATGGGGAGCTGGTATCTTGTAATAGTTTAAGAAAGAAAACAAATTTAACTCTACATGGGCAAAGACATGCAGTTACATTTTACAGTAATAACTTATTTATGAAGTGACAACAGAAATACTGAAGTCACAGTATCAGGGCAACCAAACAGCTGGCAGCATTGGGGTACTGACATATTAAAAAATGTTATCTGGAAACTGCATCGCACATTTACAACAACCTAAAGTTGATATTTTTCAGCATTCACAGTGCTACATTTATTTGTATTTTGGTGCATTATTGTAAAGGTTTTTTGTACAGTGAATGAGTCCAGCAAAAAATGCTTTTGCACTTCTCCAGTTTCGCCCTTCTTGTGTCTAAATGGCAGAGATGACTCTATTTACTGTGTAGGTTCTTGGGTTTAGCTGCACATGTGCTGGGACAAAGAAAACAGCTAAATGCTAATGCATAGCACTGCATGGCGTGTAGCTGCTCCAATTAATCAGCATTCACCAACATTTCATCACAGGTTAATTGGCTTGAAGGATGGGTTAGGGACCTGATGGCAAAACAAACCAAAAACACATTTTCCAGAGTTTTGTATTGTATTTCACCTTCAGTTGAATGAGATCTAGACAGGAAAAGGCTAATAATAGCTTAATTAATTGGGGTCTTTAGGTCATGCTGTTTGGTTCCATAAAGCAAGATTCTCCTCTTAATTAGTATCCATTAAGACCTAATTTGGATTATTATCATCTCTTAATTTTATCCATCTAATTAATAATTAATTACAATTTTAGTTTACAGTATAGTTCAAATTATGTGGTACATTTTATTTGACACATGACAGAAAAAGTGCAGGCCATGGATGAATTCAGAGAAACAATATGTGTCTATTGCCCTGCTTAATAATCTGCTAGAACAGTCATCACAAGAACAAAGTTGGTTTTGCATTAAATATTAGGACATTTCAAACTCGGTTTATCATTCAGCAATAGTTCAGACTCTGGAAAGGAAAGGCAAAGCAGTCACTCCATACTGAGAAAGAATGAGAAGAGAAGAAAACGGGTTTTGGCTCCAATTGACATTTCAATAAGTGGAACAGAGCGTTAGCAATCCATTCCCAACTTTTCTGAAACAATTATTGAGATGGTACCTCCAGGCGATGTATGCTCCTGGTCCCTGGAGTCCTGCTGGCTGAAACAGTAATTGACTAAATTGTGGAACACATCGGGGCCATTTACAAATTTGCCAAAAATGAATCGTTTAAAACGAAATGAGGGTGACTCTCAAATTAGCAAGGAGTATGATTGAGATGTGGCTCTGGGAATTAAGGAACATGATTTAGAGCTCTGCAGAAAGAAGCATCTGTGAGTAGTCCAGTGTTACTCACCACCCTGCTCTGACTCGTATTTAAATATCACTGTACTTTAACAGATGCTGAGAAAATTTTGATCTCTAAATTCTTGATAGATAGATAGATAGATAGATAGATAGATGGATGGATGGATGGATGGATGGATGGATGGATGGATGGATGGATGGATGGATGGATGGATGGATGGATGGATGGATGGATGATAGATAGATAGATAGATAGATAGATAGA